>JAFLJL010006835.1:0-10000 GCA_018398815.1 Conus ventricosus
CCCCCGCTCCCCTCCCACCCCCCCCCCCCCCCCCCCCCCCCCCCCCCCCCCCCCCCCCCAACCACACACTCCCTGCGCTCCCTTTCTCACTACCCCCCTCCCCCCCCCCCCCCCCACGCCCCCCTCCAACCACACACCCCCCCCCCGTCCCCCTCCCTTTCTCACTACCCCGCCGTCTTTCATATGCTCCCCCCCCCCTCCCGCCCGCCTCCAACACACACACTCCCTGCGCTCCCTTTCTCACTACCCCGCCGTCTTTCATATGCTCCCCCCCCCCTCCCGCCGCCTCCAACACACACACTCCCTGCGCTCCCTTTCTCACTACCCCGCCGTCTTTCATATGCTCCCCCCCCCCCCTCCCGCCGCTCCAACACACAACACTCCCTGCGCTCCCTTTCTCACTACCCCGCCGTCTTTCATATGCTCCCCCCCCCCCCCCTCCCCACTCCCCCCCCCCCCCCCCGCTCCAGCCCCCCCCCTCCCCCCCCCCCCCCCCCCCGACGTGCCGATCGAAGGGAGGAAATTGCTTGCCTTGTGGGGGTCTCTTTTAATTCCGATTTCCTGCCCAGCTCTCTGGGGGTGGGCGGATCGGGGGCCGATGTGACAGGCCTAGTCCCGGGGATTAGGGCTGGGCCCTGTGAACCTGCAGGCCCGGGAGTTACAACGTGAGGTGGAGTGCGGATTATTAGCTCCCTTTCTGTCTTCCCCATCTGACTGACCGGCCTTCTACCGTCAGAGAGTGTGTCGATGTCGTCGTTCTCCAGTTTCTTATTCTCCTCCTCCTCCTCTCCCTCTTCTTCTTCTTCTTCTTCTTCTTCTTCTTCTTCTTCTTCTTCTTCTTCTTCTTCTTCTCCTTCTTCTTCTTCTTCTTAGTTTCATTTTCTTCTTCTTTTCGTTCTTCTTCTTATTGTTTTCCTTCTTCTTCTTCATTATTTTCCTCCTTCTTCTCCTTCGTTTCCTTCTATTCTTTCCCTTCTTCTCTTCTTCTCCTCCTCTTCCTCTCCTTCTTCTTCTCTCCTTCCACACTCCACTACACCCCTCTCCTCTTTCCCCGCCTTTTATGTCCCTCCTAGCAAAGCTTTTGCTGGCTGGGTATTCATTCTAAAGACAAAGTAACTTCAGGTAAAAAGTTGTGGATTGGGGTCACCGTTTGTAGCGCTGTTTTCTGGAGGTAAAAAGTTGTGGATTGGGGTCACCGTGTAGCGCTGTTTTCTGGAGGTAAAAAGTTGTGGATTGGGGTCACCGTGTAGCGCTGTTTTCTGAGGTAAAAAGTTGTGGATTGGGGTCACCGTTGTAGCGCTGTTTTCTGAGGTAAAAAGTTGTGGATTGGGGTCACCGTGTAGCGCTGTTTTCTGGAGGTAAAAAGTTGTGGATTGGGGTCACCGTGTAGCGCTGTTTTCTGAAGGTAAAAAAGTTGTGGATTGGGGTCACCGTGTAGCGTGTTTGTTTGTATGGGTACCTTAGCGCTGTTTTCTGGAGGTAAAAAGTTGTGGATTGGGGTCACCGTTTAGCGCTGTTTTCTGAAGGTAAAAAGTCGTGGATTGGGTTCACCGTTTTAGCGCTGTTTTCTGGAGTCTTTGGGATCCACGGCAGACAGTCATTTTGATTTTTACCTTTGGCTTGTGAATGAGTCCTTAGTTTTCAATCATCATCATCATCATCTTCATCATCATCATCATCATCATATCATCATCTCATCATCACACCACCACCATCATATGTTGAGGGTAATTGGTGTTATTATTATTATTGTTATTATATTATTAACCTGTCATCATCATCATCATCTTTATGTTGAGGGTAGTGGTATTGGTGTTATTTATTATCATTATTATTATTTAACCTGTCATCATCATCATCATCATATGTTGAGGGTAGTGGTATTGGTGTTATTATTATCATTATTATTATTAACCTGTCATCATCATCATCATCATATGTTGAGGGTAGTGGTATTGGTGTTATTATTATCATTATTATTATTAACCTGTCATCATCATCATCATCATATGTTGAGGGTAGTGGTATTGGTGTTATTTATTATCATTATTATTATTAACCTGTCATCATCATCATCATCATATGTTGAGGGTAGTGGTATTGGTGTTATTATTATCATTATTATTATTAACCTGTCATCATCATCATCATCATATGTTGAGGGTAGTGGTATTGGTGTTATTATTATCATTATTATTATTAACCTGTCATCTCATCATCATCATCATCATCATCATCATCATCATCATATCATCATATGTTGAGGGTTGTGTGGTATTGGTGTTACTGTCATTTGAGCTTTCAAATGGGATTATATCAGCATTTGATTGGATTGGATAATTATATTGATACCGGTTTGTTCAGACTTTGTTTCTTCTCGTTTCATTCCCTGAAGTCATTTTTCTTCAGGAATTGGATCGATGGTTTTCCCTGATTGCTTTTGATTTATTTACACCGCGGTCTGTCGACCGATTTTTCCTGAAGAGTTTACGTGAGCGGGTACCTCCCTGATTGCGTTTTTATTAATTCATAGCCCCAAGTCATCTGAGGTCTCGGGGAGGATCAAGGTGACGTTGTATTTATTGATGCTGTTATGGGGCGTTTAATTATAATTGAAGATTTATATAGCACGGCACCTCAACACGCACGCACGCACGCACGCACGCACGCACGCACGCGCACACACACACACACACACCACACACACACACACACACACACACACACACACACACACACACAGTTACACGCTGTCTCTCTCACATACACTCGCGTTACGCTTACACACACACACACACACACAACACACACACACACCACACACACACCACACACACACACAAACACACAAACAAACAAAAAACACACGCACGCACGCACGCACCCCCCCCTTTTTTTTTTTTAAAAACACATCTCTTCCTGTGCTACAAGCTTTAAAGAAAAAATGAAAAATCAAGACTCCCGTCTTCGTAGTTCTTAACGGCACTGATGCTTCATTGAGTACTCTTCATGTTTTTCTCTTGGTGGCATGAGCAAGCATTCTTTCTATAAAGACTACTTTACCTTTAGAGCGTCGCCTTTGGCCATCTATTTCAGTTTTCATTGTCTACAAGTTTGGCACCATCGTCATCAGTAAGAGATGTTGCACATCTTTGTTTGAGCCGTTCAAATGATTCTCCAGATCGGCCGGCTACTTAGACAGCGAGAGCGGGAAATAGATTCTCATGACTCAGAGAGAGAGAGAGAGAGAGAGGAGAGAGAGAGAGAGAGAGAGAGAGAGGCAAGGAGGGGAGAGTGGGGTGAGGGTGGGGGGCAACTTGTTTCACGACCTCCGGGGCCAAGCGATCTTTACAGAGGAAAGGATTTTTCATTACCAGCGCAGTTGGAGTCGGTCCAGTCGAATACGACACTGAAGTGATCGTGCACACACACACACACACACGCACACACGCACGCACGCACCACACACACACACACACACACACACACACACACACACACACACACACACACACACACACACACACACAACACACACACACCTGCCTCCTTTTCCGCTCTCTTAAGGTGTTGTGTTGGGATTCCCATGCTGCAGTTGGTTTTCATGCACTGAGGTAGGTGGGCAGAAGAAAAGAGCCATGTAGGATACGGCTTGAAGTCACCACTACACTGGCCTGCTTCTGCCGGTGGAGGGTTTATAATGTTTGTGGGCATCACAGATGGTAGTTGTATCTCATTACCCCCTCCCCCCCCCCTCCATACCCCCAATCACCTCTGCCTTTCTTCTACATTTCCTCCCACAGACTCTCGCTCCGATTTACTCTCGTTCTTTTTTTTTTTGGTGGTCAATGTAGTGTATGGATTGTGGAGGGGAGGGGCGGGGCGGGCGGGGGGGCAGAAGAGAGAGAGAGAGAGAGAGAGAGAGAGAGAGAGAGGAGAGAGAGAGAGAGAGAGAGAGAGAGAGACGGGGGGTGTACACACGACTCCCCCCCCCCCTTCCTTTCTTGATTTTCTATATATCATCAAAAGTGGTAGATGCCGGTCTGCCATGGCCTCTGTGTGTGTGTGTGTGTGTGTGTGTGTGTGTGTGTGTGGAAAAAGGGGGCGGGGTGGGGGGATGCGGGAGGGGGGGGGGGGGGGGGCTGAGAAACACTGACCACTACGCCGTTTGTGGTTCAGAGACGAAATCAGACGCTGGCTGTACCAACCAAAACACGTTTTACCCATAAAGGCAGCGGGTCCTATTAAGGACGTGACCGTTTACCCATAAAGGCAGCGGGTCCTATTAAGGACGTGACAGACTATGGCGAACTGATTGTCAGATGGCTGACGGGGTCTGCATTACCGAATAAAACGGGACTGAGCCGACCAATGCAGCTGCAGCCTTATATTAGAGGGAGGGAAGGAATAGGATGAAGGAGGGGGGGGGGGGGCACTTTGGAGGGGGGTGGGGGTGAAGAAGGGGGGGGGGGTGACTTGTCTGTCACGTTGTAATTAAGCAGGAGTGATTAGCCAGCTGGATGGGAAGGTCGTGGCAGGTCTGTTGTCACTGTTCAGCTTCTTCATTAGCAGCCATCGTGACGGCAGTGCACGGAGCTCACAGAGAGTGGAGGGTCCTGAGCCAGTGAAGCCAGAGAAAGGGGTCTGTGCTGAAGAAGCTCTGGGCGTGCAGATGCCAGTGGCCTGGCCGAGGTTGTGGAGTCACCAGCAGATAGGGAGGGAGGGAGGGAGGGAGACCAGCGGATTAGGGAGGGAGGGAGGGAGACCAGCAGATAGGGAGGGAGGGAGGGGGACCAGCAGATAGGGAGGGAGGGGGTTGTAAATTGAGCGATATGGTCGGTGTGAATGGGTCGGTGTGAATGGGTAAGTGCGTGTGTGTTGTGTGTGTGTGTGTTGTTGGGGGGAGGGGGGGGGGGGAGAAAGAAGTTGCAAGTTGCGGCTACCTATATATCGGGATCAGGGACGAACCTGAACCTCCTTTCCGGGAGATTAGGCCTTCGTAGCTAGTGTATCATTCAAGTTGCATTCAGTGTTCCTCTTTTCTTCATTATATTTACACACACACACACACACACACACACACACACACACACACACACACACACACACACACACACAGACACACACACACCACACACACACAAGACACACACCACACACACACACACACACACCACACACACACACACACACACCACACACACACACACAAACTAACTCTCTCTCTCTCTCTCTCTCTCTCTCTCTCTCTCTCTCTCTGTTCTCCCCCCCCCACCCCCTCTTCTCTCTCTCATATTGACGCCAGATGACGTGACACTTCATAAAATGACTGCGAGAAGGAATGAATCACCCTTCCTTCCTCCACAACCCCCCCCCCCCTCTCTCTCTCTCTTCCCCGCTTCTCATTTTCACTCCCACTGGCAGAGCAGAACGGAGCGTTTGTAACAATGGTTTACCTTGCCCCCCCCCCCCCCCCCCCCCCCCCCCGTTTTCTCGCGCTCTTCTTCTCTTCTTTGTCGTGCCACATCTTCTCCACGTCTTCCTGATTTGGGTGTAAGGATCCTGCCATGCTGCCCGGTGATTTGGGTGTAAGGATCCTGCCATGCTGCCCGGTGATTTGGGTGTAAGGATCCTGCCATGCTGCCCGGTGATTTGGGTGTGAGGGTCCTGCCATGCTGCCCGGTGATTTGGGTGTGAGGATCCTGCCATGCTGCCCGGTGATTTGGGTGTGAGGATCCTGCCATGCTGCCCGGTGATTTGGGTGTAAGGATCCTGCCATGCTGCCCGGTGATTTGGGTGTGAGGATCCTGCCATGCTGCCCGGTGATTTGGGTGTGAGGATCCTGCCATGCTGCCCGGTGATTTGGGTTGTAAGGATCCTGCCATGCTGCCCGGTGATTTGGGTGTAAGGATCCTGCCATGCTGCCCGGTGATTTGGGTGTGAGGATCCTGCCATGCTGCCCGGTGATTTGGGTGTGAGGATCCTGCCATGCTGCCCGGTGATTTGGGGTGTAAGGATCCTGCCATGCTGCCCGGTGATTTGGGTGTAAGGATCCTGCCATGCTGCCCGGTGATTTGGGTGCAAGGATCCTGCCATGCTGCCGGTGATTTGGGTGCAAGGATCCTGCCATGCTGCCCGGTGATTTGGGTGTGAGGGTCAGTGGTGCTTGTTGTGATCCAGCATACTGAGGACACCACCTTCTATGCCCCCCCCCCCCCCCCTACTGAGGACAATAATGGCGTAGTCGTGGAGTTATCGTGAGTAAAGCGTCTCACTCCAGAGGGCGCCACCACGTCCACGTCCGTCCAACGACAGTGCCCACCCGCTTACCAGTCCTGGCGACCTCGACACCAGCTGACCAAGGACATAGACGTGGAGAGGACACCCCAACATTCGACCTGAGGTCACAATTGAGAGCAGGGCATGAAGGGTCACAGAAGTGGATACTTTTTCTTTTTTCCCCCCTTTAAATGCTTCTGGAAGATGATGGTAAGGAGTTGTGTTCTGGTGTGAGACTGCACGACAGGGCTGCACTCTACGCTTGCTTTCAGGACAATCACGGCTGTCGGCCAGGTGTGAGAGACCAGACCTGAAGTGCTGGCCAGGAAGGCATCCATCAAGTGAAATGAAACTCCACTGTGCCGTTCCAGTCTTCCCAGTTGAGCCCTCGCGCAAACCGGACTTTGGTTTGGAGCTGGTCACGAGTCTAAAAATCCCACAAATATAAATGGCTTTAACGGGGATCAGACCCATAGTATGAGAAGAACTCTACGCAGCTGGTAGTTATAGCTATGTCTCCTCGCTTTGTGAAGTTTTGAAAGGGTAAGAGGAGGGGCGGGGGGAGTTGTGTGATTGATGCGCATGGCAGTGGTAGACGTGTTTCTGTGGAAAGCGTTTTTTTCTTTTCTTTCTTTCTTTCTTCCTCTTTCTTTCCTTCTTGTTCTTGTGTTTTGTGTTGTCCCCAGCTCTGGGAGCTTCCCCAGACTGTAACCTGATCGCGCCAAAGAGCAAGCAGGCTTGTTAGAATGTTGGAGTGCAGTTGTTCCTCAATTTACTGCCGTGGGAAAGGCGAGGCCAGGCTGTGGGTTTATGTATGCCAGGGACGTGAATAGACTGCACTGGAGATCAATAGGAAGATGGGTCTACTCGCATGACGTGCGGTATCGCTCTGTATAACACTCGTGTTGAGTCACCAGATTACCCCTCCCCCACCCCCATCCCACCCCAACTTCCTCTTCTTGCTCTCCCATTTCTGTCTCTTGTCTGTCTTTATGTCTGTCTGTCTTTGTGTCTGTTTCTCTTCTCTTTCAGACACACACACACACACGCACACGCACGCACGCACGCACGCACGCGCGCGCGCGCACACACACACACACACACACACACACACACAAAACACACACACACACACACACACACACACACACACACACAAGCGTGCGCGTGAGTGATCTGCACGTAAATGTTTTACCTTAGTAAAAAGAAATTAAACAAAGAAAAAAAAATAAAAAGAAGAAGAAAGAAAGAATGAAGAAGAAGGGGAAAAAAACCATCCTGAAAGATACGCACAACTAATGCTCTCAGTGACAGTGGGAGTGTTGAAGGCAGTGGGGATGGGGGGTGGCGAGGGAGGGGGTAACAGACTGAAATCCATTGTGTAGGGCCCCGGGCCATTTGCGATGATCATCTAGTCACGCCTACGCCTCCAAGCTCCCGCTTTTCTGTGTAGCATGCTGTCCTGAACTCCTTCCTTTGGTAGTTGATATTCAAATTCAACGTTTACACCCAGCTCAAGGGACACATATGGTAGACAGAGGGATAACCATAGGCCTTTTCGTAGGTTAGTTAATATTCAGATTTAACGTTTACACCCAGCTCAAGGGACACATATGGTAGACAGAGGGATAACCATAGGCCTTTTCGTAGGTTAGTTGATATTCAGATTTAACGTTTACACCCAGCTCAAGGGACACATATGGTAGACAGAAGGATAACCATAGGCCTTTTCGTAGGTTAGTTGATATTCAGATTTAACGTTTACACCCAGCTCAAGGGACACATATGGTAGACAGAGGGATAACCATAGGCCTTTTCGTAGGTTAGTTGATATTCAGATTTAACGTTTACACCCAGCTCAAGTGACACATATGGTAGACAGAAGGATAACATAGCCTACTCGCTGTCTCTCCATGATCCCCCCTTTAAGCTGCCTTTTTCATAATTCCACCCCCCTCATCCCACCCCCACCCCCCACTCTCCCTCCCCTCTCCCTCAAGAATGCTGACAAAGGAAGCCTCCGAGTCTCGTCTTGCCAGCCGCCGTGGCGACGTGGTCAGCTCTGGAGGTTGTAGGTTCCATTCCCATCGGAGCCATGTGTGGGATTGTCATGCCTCGATCGGCTCCCGCTCTGAATGGAGTTTGCTGTGGGCTTATGATGAAAGAAATCGATAGGTTGATTCGTCAGATAACTTTCATTTTTTTATCTTTATGATTAAAGAAATCGATAGGTCGATTCGTGAAGTAACATTCATTTATTATGTTAGTGATGAAAGAAGTCGATAGGTCGATTCGTGAAACAACATGAAACGAAATAACGAAGTGATGATGAACAAAAGCAGTGCGAACTAAAACGAACAAACCACGTTACGTGTGCTGTGTTCCACTGCAGCGCTCATGGGATCCACAGGTTCGTGAGAAGGAACTGGAAATGAGGTCTGTCGGACATTGTACTGATGCAGATGACTACGGGGGCTCTGTTCCTGGCCTTTTTCTGACAGTGTGCAGGGAACAGTGTCCAAAGCAGGCGAGGGGTCAGAGGGGAGGAAAGTTGCCTCATCCGCTAAGGAAAAATTGAAACCTTATCTCAAAGAATGCAGATAAGGATCGACAAAAATCAGAATTTTTTTTTCTTCTTTTTTTTTTTTTTTACTTCGGCAAAAAACGTGTGTGTGTGTGTGTGTTCTCTCGACATGCAACCATCAATGTCTTGAGAGAGGAGAGAGAGAGAGAGAGAGAGAGAGATGAGAGAGAGAGGAGAGAGAGAGAGAGAGGGGGGTCGCTTTGACCGAAATGTTCGGGCATGAATCAACTGGTGCTTGATCTCTCTCTCTGTGTGTGTGTGTGTGTGTGTGTGTGTGTGTGTGTGGAACAGGTTTGATGTAATCTGATTTATTCCTGTCGACAATTGGATTTCTCCCACTTTTTCTGTCTGATGGCTTAGTAAGCTTTTGCAGTCTTGAGTCTTTCTGTCTCTGACTGTCTGTCTGTCTGTCTGTCTCTCTCTGTGCGCGCGCTTGTGCACGCTTGCGTACATATGTGTGTGTGCTTGAGTGTATGTGAACTCTGGGGGATGGGCATGTGTAGATGTAGTGGTGTTATTTAGAACAGAGACAAATAGAGGACTATGTTTGTTATGAAACAGAGAGGGAAGTGGAAGTAGTCTTTTTCGTCTTCTTTTTCTTCTTCTCCTTCTTCTTCCTTCTTCTTCTTCTTTCGTCTTTTTCTTTCTTCTTCTTCTTCTTTCTTCTTCTTCTTTCTTTCTTTCTTTCTTCTTCTTCTTCTTCTTCGTCTTCTTTCTTCTTCTTCTTCTTCTCAAAAAGAGGTGGGAGGGAAGAAGGTGGGAGGCGGTGGGGAGGGGGGAGGGGAACTTTAAAAGGGACGTGATCCATTTTGAGAGACCCGTTCGAACCACCCGAAACGCGATTGCAAGGCTTTGTCCTCCACAAAGAAGAAGAAAAAAATGACAGCTTGAAGAATCGTGAGAAGAGCGAAAAAGAGCAGGAGGGGGGGGGGGGGGGGGGGGACGAGGACTAAAATAAATCGCCACGTTAAGCTTCCCGCCCCTCCTCCCCCCCCCCCCCCCCCCCCCCCCCCCCCCCCCCCCCCCCCCGCGACCCCTCCATTGAGGAGAGGGATGGAAGCAAACGCGAGAGGCCAAGTGCATCGGAAAGGGGGTGGCGGGAGGGAGGGAGGAGAGGAAAGAGGAGGGGGGTGGGTG
>JAFLJL010006835.1:15000-20000 GCA_018398815.1 Conus ventricosus
TGTGGCGGAGTTCACCCTCGCCCGTTTTTAATGACACTGCATATAAATATGTAAACACGGTCAGTATCTCTCACAGACATGTCACCCGCTGTTAGCTTTTGCTTCCATTCCACACAACCCCACTCACCACCCTCCCCCTTTTTTTCTTTCAAATATAGAGCGCATAGCTCTCCACAGTGTGTGCTCTCTGTCTGTCTGTCTGTCTGTATGTCTGTCTGTCTCTCTCTGTGTCTAAAACCCAGAGTGAATGCTGTCTCTGTCTGTCTGTCTGTCTGTCTGTCTGCCTGCCTCTCTCTCTCTCTCTCTCTCTCTCTCTCTCTCTCTCTCTCTCTCTCTCTCTCTCTCTCGTTTTACTAAAAAAGAAAAAGAAAAAGCCTTTAAAAACTTACCTTGAAAAGCGATACTTGTATATGTGCAGGTCAAAAACAAAGATATCCTGGAGTTTGTCCCGATGATTGTTGGACTAGGAACCACAGCATCCTCAAAAAAACCTACAATCTGTTTTTCACCATACTGTTTTGGGCGATTTGACGCATTGACTGAAGTTGCTCGTTCCTTTCAAGAAAGACCCGCAAGGATTTGAACCGAAAGGGTGCAGAACGCAGTCCTGACCGGCCATTGGAGAAGCTGCAATCTCTTTTCGGCGAGGACGAGGATGCTGAAGATGACGCTATAAAGAGCCGTTGTAGAGCTCAAAGGCTGCATGCCAGACTTGAAAGTGCTTCAGCAACAGGATTAATTTGTGATGGACTTGACTACTTCACGGTACCGCAGTGGTTGTTTAGACGCCCGGCGTTTGACCGTCCAGCGGCCTTCGTGCTGACCTGCAACACAGACGTGGTGCACGTGCTGCTGCAGGAGGTTCTTCTCTGTCGGCACTAGTGTCGGCCCGCCTCGTGTTAGCCAAATCAGGTGACGGGGAGGGGGGGGGGGGGGTCTCCGTGCTCCTGTGCTAAAGGTCGTTCGTTCCAGGGCCATGACAATCCATTTCCGCTTGTCCCAAAGTCATTTGCTACCCCGGGGGGGGGGGGGGGGGGGGGGGGGGGGGGGATTGTGGTCCGGGGTTTCATTCTGTTCCCCTGAGAGCGTTGGTGAACTGGATGAAGGTAAATGTGATCACGTCCCGTGCGGTCCCTTCGTGAATTCCTAACCGAATTCCGCCGTGCTTTTATGCCCCTTACCCACAGCCACGCCGGGAACGGGGATGGGCTTGGAGCCCAGCGTAAAGCCGGGACTGGTGACATGGTAATGGATCTGGTTTGAAAGCGGAGCCACACACGCCCTCTACGGAAAGCGACACCGGGCTGTCGGGGCTGGTTAGCTAGGTGTCCCAGGTACTGGCCGGGAAAGCCATTTTATCAGATGGTCATTCCTCGGCGGAAGCCTGCTTACTGTGGGGTGACTATGCCGGCTATGACTGTTTGCATTCCCCAGTGTTGGTGATAGGAGCATGAGAAGAGGGCCGACAGGCCTCGCTGAAAATCTAGCGTGTTTGCTCCGAAATGTGGAGGTGGCTGTAGAAGAAAGAGTGGGGAGATACATACATGCCATTGAATGGGCGGACAGATTGCTTATTACCCGACCTGAAGTTGGTATTAAGTCTGAATAGCATTCTACGATAGTTTTTTTCCCCGTCTAAGTTTCCTTCGTAGGTTCTGGTATTGGGTGGGGGTGAGTGGGGGAGGGGATGGGGGGGTGGGGTGAGGTGGTCAGGTCTGGTTCGGGACTGGGAGTGGTGCTGGTCTGAAAGTGGTGAAAGAAGTTGGACAGAAAACAGACAGGAGAGAGAATATTCTTGATAAGACTGGAGGTATGGCAACACCAGAAAACAGACAGAAGGAGAGAGAATATTCTTGACAAGACTGGAGGTATGGCAACACAGAGACACGAGAGTGTCTGGTGTCCAGGGGGTCGGAAAGCCATTAGAGAGGTCTACTTCCGGTCAGAGGTTCCTAGGTCATGAGCATTGTCTTGTCCTGTTTGTCTGGAACTCCATCACATCACCCCCTCCTCAGTGATCAGCATCAACAAGTTGTCTCTTCTTCAGTGGCTTGCGATGGTCTGCCAGGACGAGGATGCTGAAGGTAACGCTATAAAGAACCATTCTGGAGCTCTACGGCTGCCCGACAGAGCTGGGTTTACCACTGCTGAACCTCAGATTGGAAACACATTTCAGTTATCTCTCCAATCGCCGACAACTATCTGGGAGGTCGACAGGTCTCCAGTCTGACTATCTTCTTTATCTGTCTATTTTCTTTTCTTTCTTTCGTTCGTTCTTTCTTTCTTTCCTTTCGTTCGTTCTTTCTTTCTTTCCTTTCGTTCGTTCTTTCTTTCTTTCCTTTCGTTCGTTCTTTCTTTCTTTCCTTTCGTTCGTTCTTTCTTTCTTTCCTTTCGTTCGTTCTTTCTTTCTTTCCTTTCGTTCGTTCTTTCTTTCTTTCCTTTCGTTCGTTCTTTCTTTCTTTCCATTCTTTCGTTCTTTCTTTCTTTCCTTTCGTTCTTTCTTTCTTTCCTTTCTTTCGTTCGTTCTTTCTTTCCTTTCTTTCGTTCGTTCTTTCTTTCCTTTCTTTCGTTCGTTCTTTCTTTCCTTTCTTTCTTTCCTTTCTTTCATTCGTTCGTTCTTTCTTTCTTTCCTTTCTTTCGTTCTTTCTTTCTTTCCTTTCGTTCGTTCTTTCTTTCTTTCCTTTCTTTCGTTCGTTCTTTCTTTCCTTTCTTTCTTTCGTTCTTTCTTTCCTTTCTTTCGTTCGTTCTTTCTTTCCTTTCTTTCGTTTGTTCTTTCGTTCTTTCTTTCTTTTCTTTCTTTCGTTCTTTCTTTCTTTCTTTCGTTCGTTCTTTCTTTCTTTCCTTTCTTTCTTTCGTTCTTTCTTTCATTTCTTTCGTTCTTTCTTTCCTTTCTTTCTTTCGTTCTTTCTTTCGTTTCTTTCGTTCTTTCTTTCTTTTCTTTCGTTCGTTCTTTCTTTCCTTTCGTTCTTTCTTTCGTTCTTTCTTTCTTTTCTTTTCTTTCTGTCTGTCATTGTCGCTGTTTTTCTTTCTGTTGTTTAATAATTTGCATTGTGTGTGGTGTTGTTGTTGATGTTGCTAGTGATGTTGGTGATAGCCTTGCTAGTGAAGCGGGGGGTTATTTATGGGCTGTGATGACTGGTGGCGGGTGCAGGGGCTCCAGGCCGGGCTGTTTGTGGCCCTGATGTGGAGGTATAGAGCACGTGCTGCCACTGATGTGCAAGACAGGGCTGGTGGGGAGAGAGAGAGAGAGAGGGGGGGGGGGGGGGGGGAGAGAGAGAGAGAGAGAGAGAGAGAGAGAGAGAGAGAGAGAGAAAATGTGTGTGTGTGTGTGTGTGTGTGTGTGTGTGTGTGTGTGTGTGTGTGTGGAGAGAGAGAGAGAGAGAGTGTGTGTGGAGAGAGAGAGAGAGAGAGAGAGAGAGAGAGAGAGAGAGAGAGAGAGAGAGAGAGAGTGTGTGTGTGTGTGTGTGTGTGGAGTGGAGAGAGAGAGAGTGTGTCAAGAGAGACAGTGTGTGTGTGTGTGTGTGCGTATGTCAAGAGAGAGAGAGAGAGAGAGAGAGAGAGGAGAGAGAGAGAGGAGAGAGGAGAGGAGAGATGGTGTGTGTGTGTGTGTGTGTGTGTGTGTGGAGTGGAGAGAGAGAGTGTCAAGAGAGAGACTGTGTGTGTGGTGTGTGTGTGTGTGTGTGTGTGTGTGTGTGTGTGTGTGCGTATGTCAAAAGAGAGAGAGAGTGTCAAGAGAGAGACAGTGTGTGTGTGTGTGTGTGTGCGTATGTCAAGAGGAGAGAGGAGGAGAGAGAGAGAGAGGAGAGAGAGAGAGAGAGAGAGAGAGAGAGAGAGTCCTTCATTTAACGTCTATCCACTATTCGTGATATTAGACAATTAGATAGAGAGAGAGAGAGAGAGAGAGAGAGAGAGAGAGAGAGAGAGAGAGAGAGAGAGAGCTCTGTTGTGAAATGTTTCGAGAATCTTTGCGTGAATGTGCTCTTGTGCTGTAGTACATTGCGCGTGTGCGTGCGCGCACGCGTAGTGTGCATGCGCATGTGTCAAACCGATCACGGACGGGGAAGGAAATGGGCATCATGTGCCAGAAATAGACCAAACGGAATGCCCCCCACTGCCTGTATGGCAAGTTGCTGCTGATGATGTGAAAGCCACCCGCTCACCACCACCACGCCACACCCCCCCACCCACCCCCTTCTCGTCTCCCCTTCCGATCATCACCCTTGCCCCCCCCCCCCCCCCCCCACCCCTTCCCGAACACCACCACTACCCTCCCCACCCTTGGCTCCCCGCCCTCTATCCCCTCCCACCCCCCCCACCCCCGTCCCCCGTTTCCCTTGCTTTTCCTTCCTTCTCTGTGTAGCTCACCTGTGCGCGCACCTAATCTTTGATGTGATCGGAATCGATGTGCAATTCCTGGGTTGTGGTTGCTGATGTAGTATACGTGTCATGATTGATAACTTCGCTCAGACACTGCTGATCGGAGCATGCACGGTTTTACAGTTGGCTGTCGTGGCGTGCACAAATGTCAAAAAAATATGGTTGATTGATTAATGGCTGGGTGGGATGGGAAAATGAGATGTATGTGACAATACCCACCACGCCCTACCCTCCCCTCCCCCCTCCACACACTTTTTTCTTTTTTTCTCTCTCCCTTTTCTTCCCTTTTTTTTTTTTTTTTTTTTTTTTAAAGAAAGACGGAGAGACAGTGAGATGTATTTCTGTGGGAAAGGAGAAAACTAGTAATGCAGTAAGTGTTTGTTTAAGAAAGTAATCTGTCTCATACACACACACACACACACACACACACACACACACACACACACACACACATATACAAATCGTGCGTTTTCATCACTCGTGTGATAGCTTTCAACAAGATTAAACCCTTATCACTCTCTCTGTTCTTACTTCGACTCTTGTTAAAGAAAGAGTAGTGGAAGAGAGAGAGAGAGGAGGAGAGAAGAGAGAGAGAGAGAGAGAGAGAGAGAGAGAAGAGAGAG
>JAFLJL010006835.1:22500-25000 GCA_018398815.1 Conus ventricosus
AGATCTCACCCAGCAATTTCCAGCTGAACATTTTTTCTCTTTTTTTTCTCGTTTTTTTTCTCTTCGCCTTTCTTCTCCCCCCTTTCTTTCTTTTCTGTCGGTTGTGTGTGTGTGTGTGTGTGTGTGTGTGTGTGTGTGTGTGTGTGTGTGTGTGTGTGTGTGTGTGTGCGTGCGTGCATGTATGCATGTGTTTACAGACCTACCATTTTAGCATCAGGTTAAGAAAGCATAACATGAAAAAAATCAAATGATGTTGTTAAGGCGTGATGCTGTGCTGACAGAGGAAGGAGAAAGCGATATGAAAATGCTTTAAGTTATTCTGACGCACTGGTGATGAAGCCGGTAACGTGATGGGCGGCGATTGAGGCATGGATGAAACTTAAGATCCAACGGCTTAGCGTCCCATTTTTTCTTTCTTTCTGCGTACGCAGGCTGATACTCCTGCGGACACTCCCTGTATAGCCAGGCAGTGGACTTTTTGTGTGTATGACCCTTTTTTATCCCGCCATTAAGGCAGCCATACTCCATCTTCGGGGAAGGTGCATGCTATGTGTCACGTGTCATCCATACCAACGGCCAAACTGGCCTTCTCTTCCGAAAGTTGGTGATGGGATTTTACGTGTGTGCAAGATGTTATGCGTGCGTTCACACACGGAACCTCGGTTTATAGTCTCATTCGAAGGACTATATGGGGAATGGAGTCAGAACCAATGTTAACTCCGAGGGAAAAATCCCCTATACCGAAATTCGAACCCGCAACCCCAGGATCACGAGTCCGGCGCTCTACCAACTGAGCTATCCGGCCCCCAGCGTCCCATTGAACATCACCATAAAATGACAACAAAAAGTAAATAATGAAATGAGATTAAAGTGAAGGGAAGCTTCCCTATATACCCCCCCCCCCCCCTCTACCTCAGCGCACCCATAGTCTACCCCTCCCCTCGAAAAAAAAGAGTGGAAATTAGATACAGATGGACTATTGTGGTATACTGATGCACACACAGTTTAACTTTAGGCAGGAGAAGAATATGTAGGCTAGATCAGAGATTTGTCAGTAGTGTCATGGTTTTTTTTTTTTTTTTTTTTAAACATTTGACAAACATTATACCACCAACACCAGCACTGTCAATATTACACCATCACCATTGCCACCACCCAGAATAAATAAATGTTAGCATCTCTTTTAACATATTATGTGATATAACATGACAAGAGCAGGATGTTATTTACATGGTTTTTTTTTTAACAGAAAGAAAGAAAGACACAGATGAAGAAGAAAATAAGTTGTAAACAAAGGAAACGAGGGACAATCAGGCGCACGACTATAATGAATACGTCACATCTTTACATAAAAAAACAAAAAAAAAAATAACAAAGCTGTTTTTTGATGCTCGTTAACAATCCTACAATACGACGCAAATTAAACCAGTGCTCTGCCTAAGTATTAAAGTCAGTGAAAGAGGAAGTAGGAAGGACAAGGTCAGAGGGTGAGGGCACCGTGTGGAACATGGAGCCCCCCCCCCACCCCGCTGTAAGTTTGTGTCTACATCGTGCAGACTCACTATCATATCTGGCTTCATGTGAATGTAGGCATCGGGCATGAGCTGGTCTGCTTCACTCTTTAAAAGGTAAGGCATGGGTAAATCTGGAGCGTGTGCAGGACGAACAGAACCGTTTCGTTACGCACCGAACAACTCCAGAGGAATCCTAACGAGGAAAACAGCATGAAACGAGCAGGCAGTGCTAACCTTGATGAACCACATCATGTAAAACCAACACAAGGCATTGCCACCCGTCTTACGCACACCACATACTTGTCTGAAATAGACGCTGTTGGTTAGAGTAGTAAGGGAGAAGGAGGGAGGGGAGAGAGAGGAGAGGGAGGCCAGCGATGGGAAGAATGTGAGCCACTCCGCACCCCCTCGGGGTCTTCGGTCTTCAGACTCATGATAAGGAGCTGCACGGGTAGGAGGGATGGTTGCCACCACATTTGTTAGACTGCATGGGTTGGTCGCATCCTGCATAATGTAGGAACGGGCATGGGTTGTCTGGCATAGAACAACTCCAGAGGCATCCATCCCTTCACGGTGACACAGCATGCACGCAGCAGGCAAGTGCTTACTTTGATGACCACACTCATTTAAACGCACCACCTACCACCCACCACCTACCACCCACCACCCAGCTTAGCGTTGTCAGTGGAATGAGCCTGTTGGTTAGAGTAGTAAACTAGAGAGAGAGAGAGAGAGAGAGAGAGAGAGGAGCCAGAGCCAGAGGGAAGGGGGATAATGAGAGAGACCTGATAGCATCGTGACGGCGTGGCTGGGGGGTGGAGAGGTGTGTGGCTGGGTGAGTGAAGGGGGGGGGGGGGGGAGATTGGTTCAGCTAACACCACCACTTTGTTTAGCATCTGATTTTTTTTCCCATCCAATTTTTGTTGTTTTATGTGTAGTGGTGAATGTACTGATTATTTTCGTGGATGGAGGGGTGTGTGGCTGGG
>JAFLJL010006835.1:30000-31715 GCA_018398815.1 Conus ventricosus
AACTCCTCTCAGCACAAAGCAGAACTCCTCTCAGCACAGAGCAGAACTCCTCTCAGCACAGAGCAGAACTCCTCTCAGCAGAACTCCTCTCAGCACAGAGCAGAACTCCTCTCAGCAGAAACTCCTCTCAGCACAAGCAGAACTCCTCTCAGCACAGAGCAGAACTCCTCTCCAGCACAGAGCAGAACTCCTCTCGCAGAACTCCTCTCTGCACAAAGCAGAACTCCTCTCGGCACAAAGCAGAACTCCTCTCTGCAGAACTCCTCTCTGCACAAAGCAGAACTCCTCTCAGCACAAAGCAGAACTCCTCTCAGTGCAAAGCAGAACTCTCAACACAAAGCAGAACTCTCAACACAAAGCAGAACTCCTCTCAGCACAAAGCAGAACTTACCTCTCATGCAAAGCAGAACTCTCAACACAAAGCAGAACTCTCAACACAAAGCAGAACTCCTCTCAGCCAAAGCAGGCCACAGTCTGACATGTTCAGTCAGTTCATCAGGACGTCACTTTCCTCAGAACTCTTCTCAGCACAATGGGCCTTTGATGTTTGCAAGGGCCAGGGGTCATCTGTGTTTGGGCCTTTGATGTTTGCAAGGGCCAGGGGTCATCTGTGTTTGGGCCTTTGATGTTTGCAAGGGCCAGGGGTCATCTGTGTTTGGGCCTTTGATGTTTGCAAGGGCCAGGGGTCATCTGTGTTTGGGCCTTTGATGTTTGCAAGGGCCAGGGGTCATCTGTGTTTGGGCCTTGATGTTTGCAAGGGCCAGGGGTCATCGTGTTTGGGGTGGTGGGGAGGAGGGAGAGGACACGAGGAGAGAAGAGGTTGAACGGAGGGGGGTGGGGGTGGAGGGGGGGGGGGGAGGAAGCGGGCACTACACTATACAACACTCTGCTGTTTTTACAGCTTTTGTTTATTTTGCTCTTTTTTATTATTTTTTTTCTTAATCGATATATATTTCACTCCAGCAGTGGGGGTGGGAGTTGAGGTTCCATGTTCTGTTGTAAAGGTGTACAGTGACCACACATTTGCTGATGGTATGGCTGTAGGATGATTTGTTGACAACTTTTCCCCGCCGCTAATGTGCTTTTCAAGTTGCTTTCAGACTTTTAATTCAGGTGTATTTTCAGAATGACGCTGAAGGGGAGAGGGTGAGGAGGTGGGAGGGAAAGGGGGGGGGGGGGTGTGCAGTTCTGGAATCCCTTCCACCCCCAGCCCCCCTCCACCTCCAACTCCCCCCTTCCCCACCTTTGATGGGTGCATGCACACAGATCCCCATAACTAAGCTGCTTGGGTTTTGTGCAAGTGCAATTCTGTCCCTTCAGGACATTGATACCCCGTGTTTCTGAATGCACGTGGAATGTGGAAATCCTTGCATGCTTTTAGCGTGAGGTAGTCAAGACAGGCATATGGTGGTGGTGGTGGTGGTGTGTGTGTGTGTGTGTGTGTGTGAGATGTTTTTTTTTTTTTTTTTGTTTTACGTGTGTAAGAGAAGAGAGGTAGCGGTAAAGTGCTGTAGTGTGATCTCCATGGAGTGCCAGGGTTGGAGCAGCGATGCATGCAAGATGGCTGATGCTGCTGTGTATGATGGAGTGGTGGGAATGATTGGCTTGGGAAGCGGGTGGGATGGAGGGCAAGGAGGGGTGGGGAGGAGATGTGTCGCTGAGGGAACTCGCAGAAGATGTGACTTTAAAAATAGAAAGAAAAAAAAACGAAACAA
>JAFLJL010006836.1:0-11668 GCA_018398815.1 Conus ventricosus
GTGCTCTATCAGCAGGAACGAGTGTTGGCTCTTAGCAACGGGATAGCCGGCACCCGCGGCTTTACTTAGGTGAGTTTGTTCTTTCGCTTCTTGGCCTGTGTTCATTAGCTTGTAAGTGCGGTGGCAAAAATTAAATACTAATCTCCAAAAGCACACAGCTATGGTTCAACTAATAGCCTCGGTAAACTTAGTTCGTTCAAACTGACAATATGATTAAGCACTTGTTGACTCCAAACTCACGGATGAAGAATTTAATCGTTTTACAGGCCGCGATGTTGGTGACTACAAAAGACAAAAAGTTTTGATGTTCAAAGAAACAAGGCGAGGACAAGTTTTCTCAACAGCAGACGCGAGCAGATAACAAAATGAATGCTTAAAAAAAGTAAACGAAACATTAAAACTCTGTTCTAAACAGCTGTCACATTAACAACGCCAAAGGGATGTGTTATACTTTAGATTATGAGTCAAGCGTAAAAGACCGTCGATATTGATTTCTGATTAGTTTTTTTTTTTAATTTAATTAAATATGTGGCTTAGAAACGAAAGCCGCCCTGGCTAGATATTTGAAAGGCCAGATGAATTGTGATGAAGATTGCTCGAGCAGAAAGAGGTTTGTCAGAGCACTAGAATGATATTGATTTAGAAGTTCTTGATCCAGCCCGCGTGGACGGGCAAGCGTTGGTCATGCCTATTTTCTCAAGGTCAGGTACATAACAATAGACCCGCCAGTAGTAATAAGTAATGTTAGCTGTTTAATCCGACCTATGTAACAATAAATGACGAAATCTTAGACGTCTGGGTCTCTCGACGAAACACAGACTATTCTCTTTCTCATTAATGACTTAACACCTGGTTGGGCTGACCGCTGCTTACACAGTTTGACGCTGCCGCTGAAGAAGCTAAAATGAGAGCGCCTCTGGTTGGTCAGAGGGGCGAAAAGTCTTAGGAGATTAGATTAAAACAGTCTAAGTATGGCCGATTGTTGGAAGTCTTACGTTCCACTACCTCGAGACGTTGGTTCAAGAGAGCACGTTTAAAACATAAAGATTTACAGACGACACAATGTTTTATGTGGTGTGTTCTTGCAAGGCTGCAGTATATCGCGTATCACGCAGAGAGAGTGCCTAAACTATCGAGGCACAATACACCAACGATCGTTACTTCAATGGAATTTTCCTTCCTGTAGATGTAGATCAAATTGATCAGTTTGAGAAACAAAACAAACCAATAACTGTTAATATTTACACAGGGGATGAGGAAACAAAATCTAAGCCCATTAAAGTGTCTAAGAACGCCTCCAAACGATTGGGCGTATCCAGACAAAATCTCATGTTGAACTTATACTGATGTTTTCACCAGCGGGGCTTTACGCCATCTACTCACATTGAATTTTTTTTTACGAACAATGAGTAAACTATATGCTGCCATACTTCGCAAGAATGGACATAAACAAGAATTCTCGTAGAAACATGTTTAACAGGACTTCCATCCGTTCAAGACCAGCGATTAGCGAACATAAGAAACACTGTATCGGGCCCGTGACTGTAATACAGAACTAAGTAACGGCCCCACCCGGATCTAAGTTAGTTTAAGAATAAGAACTGGAAACGCGATGCTCAAAATTTCCATATGTTTGTTCGCAGCTTCGAATCGTTATTGTTCCTTATGACGGGCCAGCACCACAAAAAAAACTTCGAAAAAACAGTCTTAATGCGTAATCATCAGATTTGTTCATTTTGCCTGTCATTGTTGTCGGTCGGGATGGCGCCCATTCAGCACCAGAAATATCTAGAGGCCCAGATGCCTGCCGAATACTTCTTAGAACGCATGCAGGAAAGTGCGTAATGCTGTTCTAATAATCATACTTATCTGAATTCATAATGATGCCCTGAACGAAAGACCAACCAACAGTATAAATTCAGCCACACATTGTTGGATTTGTGGTTTAGAACTAATGATCTAACAGGGAGGACGCCAAACCGACAGTAAGAGACTCCATGATACATTAGCGGAAAAGTTTAGTGGAGCAGGCCAAGTAATGCAAATCTTCAACTAAACTTAATACTGCGACATGGAAGCTGCCCATCTTCTTTCACAACTTGCGCGGGTGGTTACGACCTTCTACTCCTCTTCTATGAAAGCAGTAGACGACGCTTTAGGGTGTCTTGCATTGCACATGTCATCGGAAAAGTAATGTGTTTCACTTTAAATTAACATGTCTTTTTTTTAGGACTCTAGCAGCACATTGATGGCTGTTATTCGAGTCACTGCTATGTCCTTAAAATCTGCCATTAACGGAGAATATTTGACCCAACTCTCGTTAGAAAGGGCGTTTGCGTTTACCCTATTCTGCTGACAGATACCCCCATGAACCAGTTGGGAAAGGTTTGAGAAGCTACACTTCTCCCTACAAGGCCGCGTTTTTTTCTAGCTTAAGAGGAAAGGGAAATCAGCGACTCTCGATTACAACATGCTCAAGATGCGTGGCAAAAACGTTAGGTGTATTAACAACAATGGGGAGAGACTATCATGACTCCTACTTGATGGCGCTACTTGTTTGTTGGCGGATTTTTTGAAAATTATAGAAAAGACCTGCATGACACATTATAGCCTAGATCCTGCGATTACATTTCTGCGCCTCCGGGATGAGTTGGGACGCTTTCTTTAAACGGTCAGGAGTACAGATTGATTTATTGTCCGATTTACCAATGATTCAGATGAATTGAAAACGGATTGCGTGGGAGGATTAGTATGGGTTCGCATCATACTGTAAAGCAAACAACCATATACATAGATGATTATGATCAAGTAATGGGTTAACTATCTCATGTATTTAGATGAAACAAGCTGATGGTTGGGCTATGGCACCATCATTCCATTTACGTAACTTTAAAATGTTAAACACATGAAGTCGATCCGAAAAAAAATATTCAAAAGGCAATTTAAAGTGGTTGGGCGTTTGACGCAGTCAACAGCGTCGGTTTCATTCTAAGAAGTGGACTTAAGGACTATCCTATGAACTCCATGACCTGCATAATGCTTCCATTTAGCAGCAGAAAGCCTAAAGATGCAAATAACAGAACGCCTAACTTGTGCCTTAATCTTCGAGACAAAAAAATTGATGTCTGTCATTACAGACTTCTACAACTTTTAATTTTATGACATGGTTTGAAGTTGACAGCTGTTATCGTATAATTGCTTTGATCAAGTACGTTTTTCATGAAAAACCATACATCATGAAGAACACTGATCTCCGAACTAAAATCCACAGGATGCTTCAGAAAAAAGACTTTTTCAAGCTGATGAACAACAGTGGTTTCCGGAAAGACTATGAGAATCCGCACAACTAAAGACGTCAGGATTGGTCACCAAAAATCAGAACGAAGCATTTAAGCTGACTTCAAAACCTTACTTCTCAGGCCTCATGAAATTTTCATCCATCTGCGTTTTTGGTATAATGATGAAAAAAAAAGAAAGTCAAATTAGACAAGCTGGATTTATTGGGGTTACCGTTTGAGAATTATCAAAGCTTCTAAATGTTGTGTTTCTTTATGGACTTCTTTAAAACCCTTGTATCCAGAGTCCAGAGTACTTTACACCAGATATCGATAGATTTGTTATAGATATCCCTCACTGACGACATCTATAAAGCATGGAAAATCGAAGTGGGATAAAGGTCATGCGGGATGGTATGATACATCTGCTTACCCTAAAAGACTCGCCCTTTACATTCAATTACTAACAAGAAGTTTTAGGAAAAGATGAGGATGAATTATCCGGAGGGGTGATACGGAGTTTAAAATTTTTTTTGGGGTTTGTTTTTTTAAGTCGAAAATGTACAGTATTTTCGCGCCATGGAGAAAATCATAAGAAAGCAAAGGGGAATTCCCGCCAGTGTTGTGCAGTCAAACATATCACATGACCAACTACAAAGAAGCATAGTTTGGCAATAAGACTTTTCATCATGACAACGTAAAACTACGTTCTAGTCTTAAGAAATCAACACAACCGTTTGTAAAAAAGAACGTCATTAGATAGAACAACACAAGCGCGTAATTTGTTAATCCAGAGTTTGCATATGCCAATTGGGCACTGAGGAGAACAGCATAATTATCTATCTTTTCGGGTTATATTTCGGGTCATATTTTCCTCAGACTTTATCTAGAAAACTCAATTATAACCCTCCAATTAAAGAACAAATTTTTTCTCATGTTGTTGCTTGATGCGCTCGAAGTTTTTGTATTATTTCAAGATATTCTTTTATCCCAATTTTTGTCTAGTCAAAATTTGGGATTTTAAGGCTGTAGGGCGATCTGGCATGCAGTGCCTTGTGCCACTGAATCCTTGTAATTGTTTCTTTTACAGCAGAATACGTACCAGTGTGATTCTGCACTTAATTTCCAATGGTCTCTTTATTTATCATTCTTGCTACCTCTTTTGATTCCATTTCGGTTCCTAGGTTCTTTCTTTTGGCCTTCCCATTTTTAAACTCAAAATATATTTACGTAAAATATTAAAGTGGAACTGTTGTCTGGCGGAATTATTGCAGTTCCTCCTTCACAAAAGATCTTTGAGGAGCCGGTTTGTTTTGAGTTGTGTCAGTTTCTCGTAAATAATAACACGCGGCGGATTCACTTTTTACCAATTTTTTTATTTCATATGGATCAACACTCCAAAACTGGATCGGTTGCCTGCTGCGTGTTGTCCCTTCTGCTTCCCCGGTAAATAAAGGTACCTTACTTGCATACCCAACGGTAATAGTTTGCTGGTGAATGGCTCTTCAGCAACATTTTAATTGTTTTTTCTTTTGATTGCTTGTACTGGTTTTAAACCCTTTAAATTCTTCATTATTCATTGGGCACACTGAGGGCAGTCTTCGAAAACCATTCTGTGTGTGTTGCGAGAATTGTCATCAATCAGCTCTTGTGCTACTGGTTAAGAAAAAAAGTCTTTCGGCTAACTGTTTGTTAAAGTTTTTCGACTAAAGCTTGTGATCTGTGACCTCTCGGGAATGCACTTTTTAATGGTTTTAACTCTATGTTTTCAACAATAATTGATTCACGTGCCTTTAAAGTTTCTTTTTCATTCATCGACTTGAATCATGCGGGATAAGTTAAAGGGCCCCTCGTTGATATAACAGTTGGATGGCAACGCAACAGCAGAAGCACTCTTTTGTGTTAATGGTTCGCATCTTTGTATCTTGAAGCTATGTCAATGACTGTGATGTGGACTTAAATCTTTTTCGTCTAATCGATTATCTGAGGGTAAAATAAAGAAGATCATTTGATGGGTGTCGTTCGGTATTGTATTCACAAAGTGTGGTTCTCTGTATTGTTTGGGGTGCAGGTAAATAATTTGCCAAATCGCTTGTTTAGATAACCATTCCTTTCTGCTGTTTCTTCATGACCCCCAGGCCGCTTGCTTCGCTTTTTGTTTTGGCTGTTATTCCCTTCCAATATCCTTTTGGGAAATAAGTAGATTTTGGTCATTTTTATTCAGACAATATTATGCGCAAGATAATATAACGTCAGTATGCCGGAAGACGATAAACACGGATTTCTTGCATCTTTTGTTTTTCTGATGGATGATAAAAAGATCGCTTAAATTTTTGGTGGGGTTTAATGTCTCGATTGGTGTGCCTGTAATAGTAATATTAGTTTTATTGCTTGATCAAATCTTTTAAATGTGTATCTGCATGGCCCTGTTTTTCAGGGTGTTATTAACTAAAAATCTAACGGCTCTAATTCTTCTGCTTTTCATAGCGATCTTTGTGCTGCAGCTAGTTGCTCACCAGCTTTGTTATGTCTTTTTTCTTGGCGTCATCCCGTAGTTTACTAAATGCGTAATTACTACCGCTATAAGCAAGCGCAATAACCAACAGCGCCGCCCTATCATCATTACGATGAAGCCATTTTTATAAAGGTCAATTTTTTTTTTACATATTTATATTGTCCGGATGTATTCCTTGTCTTAACTGAAAATTCTTTCGTAGCAAACGAAAGCTTGCTATGATAGCATTTAGCTTTGCTGAATCCTCAAAGTCTAGTTTGCCAAGATCTGGGTTAATTCTTAACAAGCTTTTACAAGCATTGTGTATCCATACCACTTAGACCTCCAATAACAGCAGAATGTATACAAGGTTGGCAACAGTTTTTCGGTGCTATTTTTAGAAAATCAAATTAATTAGAATTAATAAAAAAAAACATGAACAGTGATGATCTACTACAGCTCCAAGGCAGCCTAAACCTTGCCTTGAACTTATGAAGACCAGGTGATGGATCAAGCTATTAGGCCTAAAAAGGGAAAAGGCTGTATTCTTTGGGCAGCATGTGGAAAAACAAAAACAGTTCCTCGGAAATGGAATTCAGCCATAAACGATTCAACAGATGTCGCCGCAAGGACATTTTAAAAGTATCATAACGAGGTATGAGCGCAAGGCTGGGGTCAGAATGAGTGAAACAGTGTGGGTCAAACGGTTCTTAGATTGTACAACTCACTAGTCAGTAGATTTGCTCATTGATTCTGAACAAGATCATACGTTTGAATTTAGCGCAAGATCCGGTTTTAAACAAAGTCATAGAGTCTTCTAGGGGGTGTGATCTGGATTACAGATTTGGAACATTGTTATCGCATTAATCATTGGGCTTAATTATTTTAATCATATAGACTTTATTTCCCTTCCAAAATGAACGAGTCGGAACAATCGCAGAATCAGGAAACCCTTGAATCTGAAAACATTTGAATCAAGTCGAGAACGGGACCAGTAAAACAACCTATCCTGTGCGTGTTGAGCAGGAAAAAGGATTAGCGGGACGGGGGTGGAACAGACAAAAAAAATTAATGTTACAAAATATAGCCTCCTACTGAAAAAATAACACGCCAACGCCAGAACAAGTTGATCAATGCCAGCTATAAAAACTCCAAGTGATTCAAGACCTACAGCGCCCAAAGTCTTCATGGGAATATTGAACATAAAACTGTTGCCATTTTTTGGCGCCCTTGCTGTGCTGCTGGAGGGCGGTTTATTCTTGTTTTAATTATAAACAATGGGCAGCCAAAAACAAAAGAGATCAAAAAAATCTGAACCGCTAAATACAAAAAACAACAGCCCGCCAGGCCACCGCCAATAACAAAAGCTCATTTTGGATCCATTTCAGATGGAATAATGTATTTTAAGAACTTAATTTAATTTTTTTTATTAAAAATGGAACATGGCGTATTATAAAATGATTGGTGTCAATAAATAAAGACTGGAGTCTTAAAAGACATTTCCATAGACCAGTTGTAATCAATGCGGTTGCTTAGGATGTAAGAACTTTCATTAAGATTATGTGAACTGATCTTGCGCAGAGAACTGAGCAAGATATTCTCAGCGATGAGCGTTTTTTTTAGGCGTGTAGTTGTACTATATTAGACATTACTATTTAAGGACAAATACATGGAAATGTAGGTTTTTTTTGACAAGATAACTTGAATAAGAACTTGGTTGTACTTAGCAGAATGACTTAGTTATGATTCTTTTGGTTAACTTGGGGATGATTGAGGATGGACTTGAGGACGACTTCAGTTAAGAACTTAAAAGTGACTTGGGCGTTGAACTTGGGGTAATTGAGTAAGAACTTAGGAAGTAACTTAAGTAAGAACTTGTGGATAACTTGAGGCTGACTTAAGGACAACTTGAGAGTAAGAAACTTACAAGTAACTTGGGGTACTTAAGTAAAAACTTAGAGGACTTGGGGGAAAGGTGTGTGCTTGCCGTGGGTGGGAGGTGGGATGGGTGGGGGGTGGGTGGGGGTGGGGTTAGGGGGGTGTGCATGCGTGGGGGGGGGTAGAGACGGCGTGGTGGGGTGGGGGTGTGCATTGCAGTGGGGGGAGGACCACAAACACACCCACACACACACAACAAACAACCTATAGACAGGACAGTGCTTGTGGGGAAAGCGAAAGTGGAAATGCCGCAGAGCAGCAGGTTGTAGGTGGCAGATGGCTACCGATTCATGCATGATCGGTACTATATTTAGGAACCACGTCAGAGCGGCAAGATGGTGCCGATCATTTGCGGCTGTGACGTGTTGCAGGTGGGGGTGGAGGGGCTTTGTGGGCCAATCGGCAGAGTTTGCCGATTGGCCCTCGTTTTGTTATATTTAGAAACCACGTACAGAGCAGCAATAGGCTACGATCATGGCAAGATCTTACTATATTTAGAACCACGTCAGAGCAGCATGTTGGCTACCGCATACAGCCTAAATGCGTGCGGGGTTTGGACTACTTAGTAATAGCGAAAGCGCTATTCAATACTAGTTGACCTATTGGAGCGCTACAGGCAGTTGCAGCGACCTACTTCAGCGTTACAAAGCAATGCTCTAGCTCAGCTACTCTAAACACAAGGCAGGTGTTTCAGGTTTCGCTTAATTCTACTCTTGCGAGGATTGCTGTGCACAGTCAGGAACCATTAATATGAGTATTTTCTCGGCCCAGTAGTTCCGAAATCTCCGCCCGAGTCGTGTTCCGTGTCGTCTGCTTTGCCGTTGTTTCGCAAAAAGCACCAAAGGCGGAGAATGTTTTTCTGGACTACTAGGTAGTACACCTGTCATGAACATTTTGGAGCTCTTTTGAATGAAATCATTTCTTCAAAAGTTAAAAGCTTTTCAAGTAACAACATTCTCTTTCAAAATATATCAGCTATATCTCTGTCTTAAATTAAACAAGCTTTCATGGCGCTTGTGTTTAGTTAGTCATTGTATAGGTTCTCGTTTTTTTTTTTCCCTCCCTTCGAAAAAGCCAATACTTCTCTTTGGTGTAGAAGGTTTAAACAATAGGTCCGCCTGATTTTCTTTTGTTTAGATACTCCGCCATACAGTTGTAATATACACAATTCACTATAGGCAAAGAATTACTCTGTGAACAAACACAACCGTCTGTATTGCAAGCCGTGCATAAACTGAGTGGCGTTGGTTGGGGGCGCTGCTTCTAAATCGTCATATCCGGTCACATGGTAAGCACCTTGCCAGTCATAAGGCCCAACATCACAAATTAAGTTATCAGGTGTCAACCTAATGGCGGGCCTCGGCAGTATTCTGATAGTGCGGATTCCTGGCAGGTCGACAATTAGCAATTAAAGGCTTAACTGCTCTACCGTTTGTGTATGGGGCGCGTTCAGCAACAGCTGCTTTTCCCCTACGCTGCTCTATGGGGATGTGTTCAGCCACTGTTGATTTCCCCTACGTTACTCTCTGAAAACTTTAGTAAATTAGTATTGAAAACGGATAACCCTACACAGTATGTTTTGTTTGTAGGGTCGTTATTTTTGGTTATTGAAAGAGAATGTGTGATGGATTATTTTTTTAATTCGTTGTTGAAGTCTTACTTGGCAGAGAACGGGGAAACACGGATTCAAGGTCGGCCGCTCGAAACCGGTTAAGACCGGTTGAGGGCGGGTGAGCTTGAATCCGTTTTTCCCCCGTTCTCTCCCTGCCTATGACTGTGTTTTTGACCCTCCGTTCCAAAGTAAATTTGAAAACAACCCTAACTGTATTCCGCCGTTTGGTCTTCGTATGCAGCCTCACGTGCGGAATGCAGGTCTAGACCTAGGAGTTGTGTCTGATTTTTCCCAGTTTCCAGATGAACCTCTGTGGACCTTTTTCACACCAGAGATTTGTTTTGATCTTGCAGCTTTTCGTAAAGAGTCTACCAGCTCTCTGGCATACAAGGCCTTGTATGCTGACCTCTGTTCAAAATTTCCATCTTATCAGAAAATTTTCACTGACGGTTCCAAGTCTGAGGATGGAGTGGCCTGTGCAGCCTATTGCCCTGGGGCTCCTTCTCAGATACTGTTAGAACATATAACTTCAGATGCTTCTGTCTATTCCGCTGAACTTACTGCTCTGGTTCTCGCATTGAAGATAACTCTCATTCTAAGAAGAGGGACTTTCTGGTTCTGTCAGATTCACTGTCAGCGTTGGAGGCCATAGCTGGCCGCAACCTTCAGCACCCAGAACTTTTTCACTTTTTTGAACTTTTGACCAAGTTGAAAGTGGATGGTTACAACATTATTCTGGCTTGGATTCCTGGTCATGTTGGCATCGGAGGGAACGAAATGGTTGATCTTTTAGCCAAGAATGCACAACAGAGAAACCGTCAAACATAAAATGTCCCCGGCTCAGATCTGAAACCCAAAATTAACGATTATGTGAGAGACCTCTGGCAGGAGGATTGGAATACACAGACGGATAACAAACTCTTTCAGATCCGTCCAAACCTTAAGGAGTTCCTCATCTTCGTCTGGTGGTCGTAAAGAAGAAACAGTTCTGTGCCGGCTGCACACCGGCCACTCGTATTTACCCATTCCTACCTTTTAAAGAGTGAAGAAGCTCCGTGGTGCATTCCATGTCATGTGCCACTCACAATGAAACGTGTTCTTCTAGAGTGTTGGGACTTGCACGATATGAGACATAAACATTTTACGGCAGATTTCATGAAAACCTTGTTCAGAGATATCCCGCCAGACGCGATCTTTGAGTTTTTGAAAGAGATTAATGTTTTTCATCGGATCCGAGTTTTTACAGTGGAAAGATTTTTAACAAACTTTCGGATGGTTTTTCGATGTATTTTAAAGAATTGTGTGAATGAATGACTTGTGAGTTGATTTTAACGTGGTGACAGCCCTGATGTGGCCCTTTGCGGTCGGTTGGGCTATAAGCAACATTATCTTATCTTATCTTATCTTATCCGTTCCTGTCTGCAGTTCATCCTTCTCACGTTCTGCTCGTGCCATCTCCTCTGTCATTCATCCTTCTCACGTTCTGCTCGTGCCATCTCCTCTGTCATTCATCCTTCTCACGTTCTGCTCGTGCCATCTCCTCTGTCATTCATCCTTCTCACGTTCTGCTCGTGCCATCTCCTCTGTCATTCATCCTCACGTTCTGCTCAGGCCATCTCCTCTGTCATTCATCCTCCTCACGTTCTGCTCATGGCATCTTGTCTGTCATTCATCCTTCTCACGTTCTGCACATGCCATCTCCTCTGTCATTCATCCTTCTCACGTTTTGCTCAGGCCATCTTCTCTGTCAATCCTCCTCCTCACGTTCTGCTCATGGCATCTTGTCTGTCATTCATCCTTCGCGAGGTGTTTTCCTCTCGTTCATTCTCCTACTCTTCCTCCTACTCCACATCTCCCTCATGATGGTGGTGATGTAATGATGTTGATGGTGATGATGAAGATGATGATGATGATGATATCTCTCTCTCTATCTGTCTCTCTCTCTCGACAGACACATGGCTAAGAGAGAGAGAGAGAGAGAGAGAGAGAGAGAGAGAGAGAGAGAGAGAGAGAGAGAGAGAGAGAGAGAGAGAGAGAGAGAGAGAGAGAGAGAGAGAGAATCAAAAAGAAAATATGATGGGAAAGTGTTTTCAACACAGATTTTAAAGCCATGTTATACGTATTTCACGTATTATTTCACTTTTTTTAATTCATTCGATCCTGCTTTCTTTCTTGGATTTTGTCACTGTATAAGACAGTAGACAGGGATATAGTATTAATATATCCCCCGTTATAACCACCCCTTTCCCCCTTTTACTAAGTATGAACGCCACACAACAAACACACACAAAAGAAAATACAGTGCACAAACAGAAGGCTTTATTTGCATTCACACACGCACTCTCACCC
>JAFLJL010006837.1:0-11075 GCA_018398815.1 Conus ventricosus
GGTTGGGATTTTACACCTCCCCCCCAAAAGTTTTTATTTCTCAAAATGCTGAAAGGTTTAAGCCCGCTAGCATAGATTTGGTTGGATGCCCCCTCGAACATTGTATTTCGTTATTTTTGGTTTAAAAAAAACTTTTATTTCCTCTTTTGAAGGTTTTCTCTTCACACAGCAATAAAAATCCCTTTTAAGCGATTTTTTGTGTACGCTAAAACTAAAATTCCATATGTGTCTGCCCTGCTTTGGATAGTTGTTGTGAATCACTTTTGTAAATATTGCTAATTTTGACTGATATTGGTGCTCAACTCCCTTGTAAATTGGGGTGCTAAAAAGGGCAACTCTAACGTGATGTCAGAAAGCTGTTTTGCTTCGGTGTCTGTTGATTGATAAACTTTTGTATTCGTTAAAAGTTAGTTAATATGACTTGTCTTTTAATGCTCCTTGAAAGATGGGCTGCGTTTTAAAAACCAAAATTGGGAAGGAAAAGCGATTTCCAAAACGAAAAAATTTACGCCAATACTTTTGCCGTCTTTAGTTCTGCGGCACCTTTTCTAGTTTTAGTGTTCTTCATTTTTTATTCCTTGAAAGCAAGATCAGCCTTTCTTCCCGGTTGCCTTTCAGATTAGGTTTAAAAATTGTTGCATTGTGTAAGAAAATTTTTTGCCCTCAATTTTTATAGAAATTTTCTTAAAAATTTGCCCGCCCAAATTCTGGAAACGCCCTTTTTGTGTCTGTTTTTAAATTCAAGTACTTTTTTGAAAGAAAGACGCGCAGACCCTGGCAAAATTCACTTCATTGCTCCTAGGTCCGGAATTTGACGTAAATTTTTTGATCTGCTCAATAGTAGATGGATTATTTGGAACAGTAATTTTCCCGTTTTTTTCCCCCTTACCCCAAAAGGGTTCTTTTCGTCTTTATGGGGTAAGAATCAAGCATTGCATGTCTTTTTTTTTAAAAAAAAAAAATAAAAAAATTAATTATTAAAAAACATGGCAGGTTAAAGATGAAGATTTGATTTTTTTTGTCCGGAGAGGGACATGGTGTTTTCCCCTTGGGGCGGCATCGTCAGGGCTTCTTGCTGTGATTAGCGAAAGGGAGTACTTTCCAAAAAAGTCGGTAAAAATTTAAACAAAAAGTATGTCGTCATTACCAAAGTTTGGGAAAGAACCCCCAAAATTTATAGCCCTTGATTTTGAAGAAAAAAGAGGGACCATTTGTTTGTGAGGAGGGCCAAGGACAACTTGTTCAGCTTAAACTAAAAAGCCCCATAAAAGTTTTTAGCCGGGGGTTTAAATTTAGAAATAGACTCAGTGTGAAAGTAAAAATCCCCGGGCCTTGTTGGGCCCAAAATTTAAGGGCGGAGGCAGTGCTAAACTTCAAAAAAACACTGCAAGAACCCCCAACAGAAAAACCAAAAGAAAACAGGGGAATTAAAAGAATTAAATCAATCAGCAGGTTTAAAAAATGAAATAGAAGCAAAATCCATTTTTTTAGAAAAACGCGTTAAAGACTATACACGACTCCCGCTAACCGTGAGAAATGAGGCCTTGATCATGCTTTAAGAACCATCAGGGCGAATTAACAAAAATTTTTAAAAAACGGGAAACAGATGGGCATATAGAAGAGAAAAAGAAAAATCGTTGAGGTATGCGCCAACTTAGGGCGATATTAAAGAAAAAAACCCCAAAGACTAAAAGATCTTGAACAGAGAGACAGAAAGACTAGAGTGCTAACTAAAACCCGGCCCAATTCGAATAAAGTGAATAGAATAAGAAAAACTATCCGAAAAATTTTTATATGAAACACAACGTAGCAGACGAATCAAAACATGTTTAGAGGGAAGGAGTACATTGTAAGCGTTTAACACCCTTAGGATTTGCAAAAAGTCCTGGTGTTGGTTTTACGGGGGCGGGGAGGTCAAAGTCAGTCCCTCCGCCCAATTCGCCTCCACTGATAACTTGGGTAAAAAAACGTTGATCTCTTGGTTTATTAAAAATTAGCTAGAAAAAGCCGGGGGCTTTCCGGGTATTTTGGGGGTGTTGTTAGGGGTTTTTGTTACTGAAAGAAAGTTTTGGCTTAGGCCCGGATTAGGGGCTTTGTTCTCTTAATTTTGGGGTTTTAAATATTTTTTTAAAAAAATAAGACCGAGTAACCCAAAGGGCCATTTTCCCAAAAAACAAGCGCTGTCTTTTCATTTTCATGGTCATCGCGAACAGAGCCCGCAACTTTGGATCTTAAATGACTTTGGGGGGTTGGACTTCGGGGATTAGATGACTTAATTTTGGGGCGTTTTTTTATTGTTTGTAATATTACGGGCTCAGATTTTTGTCTTTTTTCCCAACCTTTGTTCATTGCCTGCTATAAAAATTTCATTATTTTTGTTTTTATTGTACCTATCTGGACCCTGGGTCAGAAGGCGCATGTAAAAAAACCGGCCAACAGAAAAGTCTACTTTGATTTTTCGTTTTTGTAAAACATTTTGGTCCCTTTAAATTACTTAAAGGTAAATCAACTGTAGTTTAAAGGCGTCCTAATTTGTAGTTTTTTTTTTGGGGCTAAAACCCAGTAAAAAGTCTTTATGCTCGATCTTCCCTTGCTTCGAACCTGAAAAACCCAAAGTAAGTACGATAGAGTCGTTTTTTGTTTTTTCCCCGCTCTAGTTAGGCCCTTAAAAGTGTCTAAAAAAAATGTTGTCCATGCTGTTTTATGCTTTGCTCTATGGACCAGGGCTGAACAATTTTAAAAGGAGGTTTCAGACTTATTTATACTTTCTGTGCGTGCCCCGAAAAATGGGGTGCCTATCCCTGATCAAGTCCAATTTTTTCTAAAGCTGTTTGATGTTAATTTTGGAATTTGTTACAGATTTTCAAAAGCCTTATGTCTATTCGTTGCTGTTGGTTTAAAACGATTTGTCTTTTCGGTAATGGCGCTTGCAGTTCAGAAAAATACGTTTGAAGGTGTAAAAAAAATGAAATCTGCCTGACCTCCCCAAAAGGACAGGATGAGTTAAATGTTAGCATACGAACTCCCCCCCCAGTTGTGCCAAGACACAGCAAAGTTTAACTGGTTTGTTAAAACTGTCGGATGATAAACCGCTTTTGGTGTGCTTTTTTTAAATAGGGGGGTTTAAAATTTGCTCTTCAAGGAGTCTCCCCTTTTTATGAAAAGAGGCAGTTTGGGTCACAGCAATGTCAAAGTATCAGTTGCTATTTTTTAGATTTTTGTGGGCCCAACAGAAAATTTTGATCAGTATATTGAATGCAATCTTTTTTTTTCTGTTAAAAAAATGTTTGAAAAAAATAAAACCCCCAAAACCCTCTTTGTTTTTAGAAATGCTGTTGAAAAAAAATGCGGAGGGCAAAAAGGTTGCATTCATGAAATATTTTACAAAGTTGTATGGTTTTTTAATAACTAAAGCCCAAAGGGGAAAATAAGATTACAAAATATGAAAGGAGAACAAACGACGTTAAAAAGTTTAAAAATACCCGTGGTTTTAGGGTTTTGTCACTAAAAGAAGCAAAGAGTAAATTAGACATTACTCTTAAACTTAACAATGCAAATCTAAAAAAATATTAACATTCAACCCGAAAAAAGCAAATCGATTTTGTTAAAAAAGTAGCTAAAAAGCTGGCTTTACAATAGCAAATTTCCCACTCTAGTTTTGTGTTCGCGATGAAAAACGTTTGAGGGGGGAAAATCCCCTCAATTTGATTACATTTCATTCTTAGTTTATTTGGATGAGAAAGCACTGATGAAAAATTAATGATGGAAGGCCCCCAAAGTTTTAAGACCTCGCGTCAGGGGCTGCATATTTCGATTATGAAAATTTTACAATTCCCCCAATTTTCAGTTTAAAAGATTAGTTTGTGGGGGGTCGGTTTAATATAAAAATCAAAGACAAAAGGGAATCGTAAAAATGTGATAACTGCACTTGTTTGGAAAAAAAATAATCGTACTAAAAAAAAAAAAAGTCGCGTGGGCAGAGAACCAGGGGGACATTAGCGCTGTGGGTGTATAACCCTTTGAAATTTAAAAAACCCTTTCAGACGTTTCGGGCTTTGAACAGAACGGGGGATAGGCACTTTTGATGGGGTTTTAGTACACTAAAGTGGTGATTTAAAAGCAAAAAGGTTAGCGACAGTAAAAAAATTTCCTAAATAGAACGTGCGCAATCTAGAGGAAATATGTTGGCCCCTTGAATTAAAAGTTCGAAAAAAACCCGACCTCAAATGGCCTTAGAAACCCTATTTAGAATGGGAAATAAATTTGAATTCATAAGCCCCTTTAATATTTTACGTCAAAAATTTTTTAGAAAAGCATTCAACTTGGCCTTTACATGTAAGTCTTATGCCCGGGCGACAAAATCGGGAAAGAAATTTTAAATAACGCGTATGGAAAAAAGCAGTCATCCTCCCCAAAAAAAGAAAAGTTGTAAAAAAAGTTCTACAAAATTCATTCTTTCCCAAACGAAAAAAGGAGACACGTTCACAGATATTTGAAATTTTTGTCTTTAAAGATGTGGGAGGGGTGGGGTTGTGGGGGTTGTGATGACCCTTTTAAAAGGAATTAAAAAAATTTGCTGGCAAAACTTAGCGTTAACGTCTTAACGTTGTTGTGTCGTTCTTCCAAAGGCGAGGTATTAAGTCATAAAACAAAACAACAAAATCACTGTTGACTTAAAAGAAACAATTTTACAGAAATGAAATTTGGGTTAAACTTACACATTTGGGTTTTTAGGGTTTTATTATACTGAACAGGGTTTGACAGAAATTTTATAAAAAATAATAACTGGGTTTGATTAAAAATTTTTCTATAAAACCAGGGCGTTAAAACTTTATGACAAAAATCCCCATGCTCGGTTTTATTTTTGGGGGAGATGGTTTTGGAAAAAAAAATATTTATCCTCGACCTGTTACAAAAGTTTATCGTTTTTTAATTTTTTAAAAATATTGTAGTTTTCTGTCCAAATTAAAAGGAACAAAGCATTTCATATAGAAGGTTTTTATGGAAAGATGATGCAATATTTGTTATCCTGCAAAAAACTGAGTGGTGTTTAGACAGTTTTTTAAACTGTTTGAAGGAACGAGCACTATTTTTTTAGATGATGTTCGGCAGAAAGAGACATAGTTAAAAGAGAAAACTTTGTCGAACTAGCTTTCGCGGAAGACTGCTGGGGTAAGTGTTTTGGGGTTTTATGCCAGAAATATAATGGTTTTAAAGACTTTAGGAACGAAAGATGTTGTGTTTTTCACATGAAAGACGAGATCATTTAAGAAAGTTTGGTAAAATTTTATGTTATTGAAAACGTCAGGAAAACAAGGATTAAGCAAAAAAGAAAACTGAAAAGTTTAGTATTTTAGTATTGAAAACGGTAACCCTGCACGTATGTTTTTTTGTAGATAAACGTTATTTTTTTTGGTTTTGAAGCTTTCTTGTAGAGAAAAGGGAAAGGGGGATTTGGGTTACTTTCGCCCCAAATGGTGAGGGCGGAATGGCCCGAAAGCCCTTTCCTGTTTTCTCTTTCAGTCATTCCAAAACCCGTGCTCTGTAAGTTTCTGGAACGGTGCGCGGGGACTTATCCCTTGGAATTTTTTTAGTTTGTTGTATTTTGTCTCTTGGGATTATTCCCCAAGAATGACCCCCAGCCTTGTGTTTAAGAGGATATCTTTTTTATTTTTTATTTTTACAAGAAATGAGCTTTTTTTGCTTTTTTCAGATTTTCTTTTGCCTTTTTAGGTGGACCCTTTTGGGTTTGGTTTTTTTTAAAAATCAAAAAAATATATACGGTATTGCACACCCCTTTTCTGGATTGATTTTTCTTAAAATGAAAGGCAAAAAGGAGCAATTCCACTTTCCGCGGCACTGAGGGGAAAACAATAAGGGTTTTGAAAAATGTTATGACCGGGTTTTTTCTTAGTGAGTTTCCCCCCCTATTGGAGGGTTTTCCCCCCTTTGGGCTATAAGGGTTGTGTAGGCTCATTTTTTGAAACATTTATTTTTTTTTTTTCTCCATTCACCCACCAAGACATTGTTAGTAGGGAGAATCATCTACCATGCAGATTGAAAGCTTATTTCCCTTTTTCTCAAACTAAGCATAAAAGCAAGCTTTGTTTATAAATTTTAATATTATTTTTAATATTATATATATTTGGTGTGTGTGTGTGTGGATGTGTTATGTGCCTCTCAGTTAAGTTATCAGGTTGGGCCTGGTATGGGGTCAGCAGAATCTCCGCTTCTGAGGACTGGCGACTGATGGCTGCGGAAATGAACTGATCCCAAAATGGGGTTTTCCGGGGAGGGCGCGTCCCGATGGGAAGACAAAAGGGACTGTGACCTATCAGGCTGGCAGCACGGCAGCGCCGGCCAATCTGTTTGACATTTATCCCCCCTGGCACCATCAACCACCAGGACATCCCTGTCTCGGGCCCACGGGCTCCCACAGCGTGCTGATTGGGCTGCTGACCAGGGGACACTGCTTTGAGCACCACAGGTGGGTGTGATGCACGATTTTCCAGTCTTTGCAAGACTTTTATTTGTGTGTTGTGCAAGTTTACATGAACAAAAAACCTATCGGATATGTCATAGATTACGTTGTGATCATCAATTGCTGTTCTGCTTGTTGAACCGGTGGAGTGTATACTTTGCATCTATCTTCTCTCTGTGGTTTTCGTGGTGCATTTGTTCCAATCAAGCAGAGTTTTCTTTCTCTGAACAGCACTTTATGTTTGCAACCGTTCATAGCTCTCCTAATCCAGCGCCAAGTGGACTTTTCCCCCATCAATAGTCTGTCGTGCCACTGATCATAACTTTCCAACACGTAACCTGGAGAGTCTCTTTCGCTTCATGCTCGGTCTGAATTCTAGGGAATGTGTCGCGCAAAGAAGCATCTGTCTTTCCTTTTTACAAACTAAATTTTGTAAGAATTGCAATCGCATGTAAAATACTTTGTGAGTGTCGTTTTTGGATAGCGTTAATGGAACATTATCGATGTCGTAATGTTTGTTGTTGACAGTGTTATAATATCGTAATCGTCAGTATAATTGTAACGTTGGAGTATATCTGTTTAGGGGTGGCGGAAATAATTGTGGGGGACAAAAGCAGTGTGGTGTCCACGGTGAGGTTTGAACAGGACGGGTACTCGGTGGATATTGTGGAAAACGCCGCCCCTAACACCGACGTCAAAGACCGTGCAGGCCTCTTACACCGGCAGTGGTGACATCAACCCACAATTTTGTCAGTGGCAAAGAGCTGTCCGTTTTCAGTATTGACGCCTATTCTGGTGAGATTTTGTTTTAAGGTCGGCAGGAAATATGAGGATGAATGGGGCTGTCGATCTGCTTTTCTGTCTTCCATTCTCTCTTTCTATTTTGTCTGTCTGTCTGTCCCACTTTGTTGGCTGTATCTCCCACTCAATCTCATCCTCTCTTTCTCTCTCCCCGTCTTTTCTCTCTCTCTCTCTCTCTCTCTTCTCTCTCTCTCTCTCTCTTCCCCTCTCTCTCTCTCTCTGTTCGCTGTCTATCTCTCTCTCTCCTTGATCGAAAAAAAGTTTTTTCTCTCTCTCTCTCTCTCTTCTCTCTTCTCTCTCTCTCTCTCTCAAATTTAGCTTGTATATTAATACTTTTGCATTTGGTATCATCGTTTTTGTTCATTTTTATGCCAGTATTTGGGACATCTGAGAAGACTTTCTGTGACAATTCACTCCTCAGTTTTTTACTTTTATATTGAGCAGGCGCTCCAAGTATTTTTCCCTTTTCCAGGCCTAAAGGGAAAAGCTAACACAACGCACCTACATTAGAGATCCCCAGTCATAACTCATGTAAAAAAAAAATCTCTAACCTTACCCCCCAAATTCCCCAGGTCTGATCGGGTGGCGGACCCTGGGCCCCGGACATTCGAGAGCACCCCTCACCTGAAGCTGGTAGTGTCAGCCGAAGCAGGGGGTCACCCGGCCTACCCCCGTGCAGGTCAACCTGAAGGACGTCAACGACAACGCCCCCAAATTCGCCCAGAACCAAGTACGTCGCCTCCGTGTGGGAGAACAACCAGCCCCCGACCTTCGTCACTCAGGGCAGTGATTAGACGGGGAGGAGGAAAGTGGACGGGTGGGGTGGGGTGGGGAAAGGGGGGGGTACAAGCGTGTTCGTGATTTTTTGTTTTACTCCATTGCACCCGTAGTCCGCCATGAACATTGCCTTTAGTGAAGGTTGTCAAATCTTCATGGGGCATACCGTTATTTTGTATGTGATGGACACCCGCAAAAATTTAAACAAATTTCGTTCATTCAGGGCAATTAGATAATCTTTTTTCCCTCACCTCAGTTCTTACCTGTTTTACCTTTCGTTGTTCATCCAGGTGTGGGCCAAAGACGCTGACCCGTGGGATCAATGGAACATCGGCTACAAAATCATTTACGGTATTTATAGACATTGGTGGCTGTCTTCATCACCACACGCTGCAAATTTAGTTAATGATAAATCAGTGTTGAAGACGTTTTTTTTTCAATCAGCCAAATTAAGCACAAGCTGTTTGGATAGAGGTTTAAAATTAACAGGGTTACCGGAACAGTATGAAGATTTGGTCACTAAAGGAGTTGATGTGTAAGTCAGGTAAACTACGGCACAGAGTTTAGGGGGAGCTGGTTAAAACTGTTATGTATCGGTCAAATTATCGGACAAAAATTTGAAATTATTCAACTGTGAGATTAGAGGGGTGTGTGCGTGTGTGCTGTCTCTCTCTCTCTCTCTCTCTCTCTCTCTCTCTCCTCTCCCCTCTCTCCTCTCTCTCTCCTCTCTCTCTCTGTTCATCTGAGTCTCTCTCTCTCTCTCTTTTCTCCTCTCTCTCTCTCTCTCTCCCCTCTTTTGCATCTTTCTTTCTTTGTCCTCCCGCCGTTTCCTCGCTCTTTCTCTCACTTTAAATGTCTTGCACGCACGTGGTACACTATGTATAAGTGTGAAAGCGGTACGTGCTTGCAAGTTTTTGTCTGTGTTTATGGAGGAAGAGGGGGGGGTGGGTTCTCCGCCACCTCTCGAGAAGATGTTCACACGCTATCCGCCCATGATTACGTATATGTACAACGACTGTAGTTTCAGTCTCTTCATGAAAGCGCATAGGAACTTACAGTTTGTTGTGTGTTGTCAGGCAACGACTACAACACCTTCGAGGTGTTTCCTGCCGATTCTGGCATTGTAAGAACCAACATGACGCCCCTCGCCTGGACCGGGAAATCCTCCGATCGCACTTGACCCTGACCATTGAGGCGCAGGTAATCAAGTTGCTTGCGGTCTGGTCTCTGCTGTATGGCTGTAGCCAGTCATTTTTTCTGTTCATTTATTTTTTTGTATTTGGTTTTCGCTTTGTCTTTCTTCTTGCCTGTCAACATTCACACTTTATTTTTCTATATCTCCCTGCTTTATCTGTTTATGTCTGTTTTTCTCTGTCAGCTAGTCTGTCTGTCCGTCTGACTGTCTGTCCGTCCGTCCATTCGTCTGCCAGCTTCTCTCTCTCTCTCTCTCTCTCTCTCTCTCTCTCTCTCTCTCTCTCTCTCTCTCTCTCTCTCTCTCTCTCTCTCTCTCTCTCTCACGTGCACACACACGCACACACACACACACACACACACACACACACACACACACACACACACACACACACACACACTCGCACGCACGCACGCACGCACGCACTCTTACACAACACACACACACACACACACACACACACACACGCGCGCGCGCGCGCACACACACACACACGAAGTCTGGTGTTGGACTGAGAGAGTAGTCATGTTGTTTGAAAAACCTGGTGGCGTTCTGTGTTCTCAGGATCTAGGCTACCCGCCCCAGAGGTCCACCTGTCGACTGCATATCACCTTTGTGGACGAGAACGACAACGCCCCTACCTTTCCCATCCCCGGTCCTGGGCCTGTATACCTGGCGGAAAGTGAGTACGGAGGGACTTACGCTCATGACACAATGGGATAGGAATTTGTGTTTGGTGTGTGCATGTGCGTGTGTGCGTATTATATTGTGCAACGCTAGACGTTAAATGCAGCCCAGCACAACAAATTTTGTCTGTGTAATGTACTGGTGCCAATAATGTAAAATTCATCGGTGGTGTGCACGTGATCTTTGTCAGACGAGCGCGCAGGGCACGTGGTGGCGGTGGTGACGGCGACTGACGTAGACTTGAACCCTGTACTGGTGTATGACTTCACGGCCCAGGGAAACCCCGAGAACCGCTTCAGCATTGACCGCTGCAGTGGCATCGTGCGTCTGGCTTCCTCCTTGGACACGAGACCCGCTCCACTACACCTTGGCTCTGCAGGTAGGGCTTTCCCCTCCAGCATTGTGACAACAAATGTTCTAAGCCTATCGTTGTATCAATCCTTCGCGTCTAACGCACATCGATGGTTCATTGCCCTTTCATGGTCACAGTTCAAAATATCAGACCTGTTTAACGCACAATAAAAGTCCACTGCCTTTCAGTTCAACATGTCAGACATGTGTAACCCATACCAAATGTCCACAGCCCACCATTTCAACACGTCAAGCATGTTTAGCGCACAGCAAATGGTCACAGTCTGTCACTTCAACATATCAGATATGTTTACCCCAACTAAATGACCACAAAATGTCAATTCAACATATCAGACATGCTTTGCCTGCAACAAATGCCCATAGCCTGCCAATGCAACGTACCAGACTCGCCATATTTTTTATTTTATTTTATTAAAATCAGGAAAGTAGACTGTGATGCTGCATACACTGTCAAGACTGGCCTGTAACTGCTCATTGCATACACTGTCAAGACTGGCCTGTAACTGCTCATTTACATACACTGTCAAGACTGGCCTGTAACTGCTCATTGCATACACTGTCAAGACTGGCCTGTAACTGCTCATTCTTCATTGTCTGCTGACTTGTTTTTTTCTTCATTCTTTGGCAGCATTTAGTTTAATCAGAGAGTAATGAACCAAACTGCATTTCTAGTAGCTAAGGATTTCAAAGTTCAGCTAGCGCATATTTTTCTCTTCAAAACAAAACGGACATTTCAGTTGCCTAACCTAATAACCCAACCCTATA
>JAFLJL010006838.1:0-10389 GCA_018398815.1 Conus ventricosus
GACAAGCGTACTTGTTGCGATTTATCGAGTTTTGGTGAACCAAAGCTGTATGGGTGGGTTATGGTCTGCACGAAGTTTTACCCAAAGTCTTGATCCAATCCATCTCAAGGCTCGATTCTTGGAGACTTCCACATCCCAAAAAGTTTTACGAATCGGTGAACCCTTGGAGCAAGGAGGTTGCTTTCTTTCCATGAATTACTACCTGAAATTGAGGGCTAATCCAGAAAACCCTGCCTATGATATTGTCATGACCCGCCTTTAGAGCCAAATATGACTTAAAAGCCAAATGAATTCCTCCACTGGGTATTCTTTTTGCCCCATTTGGGGGCACTGGCTTTAAACCTTGAGGCTGTTGATGATGGTCCATTACAGACTGATTTACCTCCTTGGAAAGTCGCCAATCCGAGATTAATTTATATTTAACTCAATTCGAAAGGAGGTCACCTCGAGTGTTGCAAAAAAAACGCTTTTCTTGGGCAATGTGAACTTTATAAAGATTTTATCAAGATTTTTACTGATGGTTCTAAGAAAGGTGAGAGGGCTGCAGCTGCCATTGTGGGGGATAACGATTTTCAGGAGCCTACTTTGCTAAGATTGCGGGATTGGTCATCTGTTTACACTGCAAACTGAAGGCTTTAAATCTGGCCCTCAGTGCGGTGTCCAGACAGATCAGAATGATTTCCTTATTTTATCAGATTCATTGTCGGCATTGTCGGCTTTGTCGACAAGAGAAGTTTTCACCTTTCCAGATTAGGGATATTCATGATCTTCATACTCGCTTGTCTTTTCGGGAAAGATAAGTTTTCCTTGTGGGCCCCCCCCCCCCCCAGTCACATGGGAATCTATGGTAACTCAGTGGGGACAAAGCAGCCAAACAAGCTCTGGGTGCAAGTCTTTCCAGGGGCCTATGCAGTTTGTTCCTCACCTGATCTACGTCATAAACCCAGTTTGTATTGTCGTAACTGTGGCAGAGTGAATGGTGTATCAAATTCATAATAAATTGTTTTAAAATTTGCCCAGATTTAACCAATCCTTTCCCCATCGGTGGTACGTAACCGTAAAGAGGAATCGATTTGTCCGGTTACATATTGGGCACAGCTATATAACGCACAGTTGGATATTCAGAGGGAAGACCCCCCATGGTGTGTTGCGTGTGACAGCTTGTTCAGTGTTAATCATTTTTTGACAGAATGTGCTGATTTGATGTGTATCAGAGAGAAGTTCTTTCCACCAGTGATTATCGGTTCTTTTTCGTGAGATTTCAGTGGATCTTATTTTTCTTTTTTGAAAGAGGTAAACTTATTTTTTAAAATATAGGGTTTTATTAATGTATACAGGTGTGAAGGAGTTGAAAGATAATTGTGCTTTTGTCCTCATAAATTTAAGTGATGTGTTAATACTAGTTGAGTATTGTATCAAGAGACTCAGATATGATAGCTGGGTCCTGATTTGGGTCCTAGTAGTCCGCTGGACCCCATAAACACTAACTAACTAAAATAACTAACTAAGAAAGGTGACAGTCCATTAATATCAAATACAGGGTTAAACAATCAAAATTTTGCACAAACTCTTTTGCATTTCTCAATATATATACATTTGCAGGATTCCAAGTGCTTTTTCTCTTCGACAATATACTATGCTCACGTAGTCTCTTGAGTACGGCATTGATTGCCTCAACATTTTCCTCCAAGTCTCAGAAGCGATTAAAATAAACATCAATAAAGTTGTGGGGCATCTTTTGATTTTATGTCACTCAATAATTTCCTCATCACCCTGTGAACATGGCCTTGCGTTTCTCATGCCCAAAAGGGGATACGTTTGCACTGATATTGTCATGACGACGACAATGTTTCCCGTTCGTCTTCCGTTCCCTGGTCAGATACTCTTCACGATCCTCCTCGTAACAACTGCGACGTACGCTTGTTATTTCAATCCTTCTCTTTCAAAAGTATTCTTTGAGGAGATTGACGTGGTATGTCTTCTCCTTGCCGTTGATCTCAATCCTGTAATCGACTGGATTTAGTTTCTGGAAATGGGTACCCTTTCCTTTTAAGGGGAGCTTGTTTTTTCTGGGGATAGCACTAACTTTGTTCCCCCGGGAATGAATGTCCACTTCGTTTTCCCCTTTTTGTAGTGCTTCGCTTTCGCCGGCACCCCTTGTCCAGTTTGTCCGACTATCTTCATGTTTTTTCATCCTCTCCTTCCCTGATGACATATTCCGCCTTTTCTGACGCCCCTTCTCCTCCTGCTGTCCATATTTTTTTTAAGACCTGCTTTGGTCCACGCACGTGTCCCCATAAAATAGTTCAAATTGAAATTTGAGGATTCTTGGGTGCTTCTCTGTAACGAACATACTGCAGAAAAAAACTGTCCATTTTTTGGGGTTGACCAAAACAAAGTTTCTTCAACATGACCTTCAACGTGCCTTTAAATTTTTCCACGGTCTTTGGCGGCGTGGAGGCTTTTGTGGGATACCTTAATGTTCAAGATTGTTGCCCTTTGATCGCCCCCCAAAAAAAAATTGATCCTCTGCCCCGTGAAAATTTGGTTGGTATTCCCACCGCCCCCAATTTCCCCAAGCTTCAGCCACGTTCGTGTTATGTTACGGAGGCGTTGCCCTGCGTACGCGTACAAAATCGATGACGGGAAAAATTTCTCCCTATGATGACATGGGGTTTGAGGGGTCCATGATGTCCACTGCAACACAGGGAAAAGTATTTCGATCACGGCACCCTTGAAAACGGCGCTTTCCTAATACTATTTTTGCCAAACATCTCTGACACTATCGCATGACGCACAATATCTTTTGACGTCACCCCACTCCGGGCCAAAAAAATCATGTAGCAACCCTTCGACGCCTAACCCCGAGGTGTCCAACTGGGTATTCTGAACTTATACTTTAATCTCATTTTCCCTGGGTACCACAACTTGGGAGTCGTCGTTGGTGAAAACCCCCTTTCCCAAAAATATTCCCCTTTTTGATCATAAACGATTTTAAAACACCTTTTTTTGCGGGTACGTGCTTGTCGGGTTTTTAGGGGCCAACTAAAACAACTTCTTGATGATGGTCTTTATCTGTTTTCCCTTCAACCTGCGGGGAATACAATGCTGCATGTGCTCTTTGATCTTGAGGGGTTTCACCGCTTCCGGTAACTGCGGGCCGTTGGATGGGAAAAACTACTTTAATGATCCCAACTCTTTCTGCTTCGTGTATTCCCAATCAAACTGGGAAAAGGGTTTTCCTACAAGTACTTCTTTTTGTTGAAAGTAGGGGAGTCCCCCAAATGTACACCTCCACGGGAAGATTCTTTTTTGACTGATGACGATGCCATGATACCTCTTTTTCTGACCTGTGTAACAATTTTTGGAACAAAGTCCTCCCCCGATCGCCCATGGTAGACCTTATCCTCACAGCATCCCCGTTTCCCCTTCGACTTCTACCGTAAATAGGGATGAACTCGACCCCTTTTACAACACACACAACTGTTAAAACCTTTTAGTTGACACTGTGCGCCGCTGTCGTAGTGCACATCGCTGGTCATTTCTCTTTTGTGTACAATCCCCTGGTGATGGGGTCCCCACATCTGTACATTTTATCTGAAGCGATAATTTTCCTTCTTTGCCCCCCCGCGGTACTCCCAGGCTTATCCCCCTTTCCCGGCCCCTTGGTGGCCCCTTTTTATCACCCCTGACCATACCACTGACAGGTTTACTCTCACTAATCCTCTCCACAAGTCTGTCGTTCAAATAGATCGCGCGCAACAGCTTCCTTTCTCTTACCCCTTTTCCCCTGAAATCTCCCTGATAAAAAGGCAAGCTTCCAGAAATTTCTCTAGATTAACATTTCTTTTAAAACCCTTTTTCGTCCTTTTGGGAAAAATTCAACCCCTCCTAGCCACATGCAAACACCCAAAATTGACTGACGTATCAGTGCTCTTTGCGTGCTGAAACAAAAACTTTCTGTCGTAATGCCCAGCATATTGAATATGAAAAGGCCTGTTTGAGAGGTTTTTGTCCCCCGACTCTGGCGGGTATTTTACTACCTTCCCAAAGCTCTGCCCTGAGTAATGGAGCAAACCTGGCACCCCTTTCCCTCCTCATTCCCCATTAATGACTGCCCCCTTTTTCAAACTGATCAAATATGACCAATCGCCTTGCCTTCAAGTAAGGAACTTGCCCTTAGCCACACACAGTCGGTAGAAGGATTGGGCTAGCACTTGGTTGGCATCACCACTGCTTCCTGTTTAACTCAGAACTCTAGCTGTAATTGTCTCTGGGCCTCTCTTTTTTCTCGATCTCTTTTTCCTTCCTGTTCTCTTTCCTCCGTCCTTTCTCGTTCTATTTCACGTTTTTCTTTCCTTGAGAAAGAGCGAGTTCTGCCCCTTTTTAGGCCTAGCTCTAGTGCCCACTTTCCATTGTTGGGAATGCGCACTGTCGAATTTGTTGAGACGACTTTCGTCAGTGCAGATGCCTGACGCGGGGCTTCTTGTCGGGGATTCGCCTACCAGCAAGCCTGAGTCTTAACAAATTTAACAAAAAAAATAACCCGGAACCGAATCCGCACGCGTTTGTGCCAAATAAATTACAACTTCCAAAACACAGGTGTAAGGAAACAACTTTCCACCCCGATGGAAAACCCCACTACAAACCCCCCTTAGTAAAAATGGGGCCACTCAAACCCCAAAAACCCTGATTCAAAAAACCAAAAAACCAACCCGGTTTTCCACACACACGGGAAAAACACTAACGACGAAAAAATATATCTCCAATTCTACGTACGAAAAAAATACGGGCCCGCAAAAAAGCCCGTGGTGCCACTCGCACCCCCGTTAATATTCGTTGAAATGCCCCTTAGATATCAATACTTTTCCTAATCACTGTGTCCCCCTCCGCAAAATGCAACACCCCGCAAATTCCAAAGCAAAATCAAGATTGACTCACCTGGCAACTTGAATAAAAAAATTTTTTCCAACAGATCTATGAAATGTTTAATAAGAAGTTAAATAGTCGTGGTAAAAATGAGTAAAAAGGCCAAGGCGTTACTTTCTTGTTCTTTTGAGGCCTTTTTTTAATTAGGGAAAAAAAGAAAAAATGCGTCGCGACAATGAAAAAAACAAATGATTTATGCAAAAAAAAATGAAATTTAATTTTCTTTTTTTAATGTTTAGTGGTCAACATATAAAATCATAGAGCGCTCCGCCAACCTCCCCCTGGGAAAAAGAGTGAAGGGTTTCGGCCACAATTCTGCCTGCGTCACTGACCTCCAGGTATTTCAACGAAAGACCCCCCGGGCGAGCCCCAAATAATATGTGACGTTTTTAATAAGACCCCATTCTAAATAGGGAAAGCTCAGGCAAAACGAAACCGTAGTGGAAAGTCGTTTGTCCACACCCCTTTACTTTCTTTCCAAGATGAATCAAGAGGTTTGATCTTTATCCAACACCCGAAATTTTTTAAGTTAAAAAAAAAGTGATGATATCTCGGGGGAAAATGTCGATGGTTCTTTGTATTTTGTGTCCTTGTTCCCTATAAATGAATCCACAAAAAGAAAAAATATGCAATATTCTAATAACAACAAAAATCTCTGCCTTTTCCCTCCCTTCTTTCAGTAGCACAAATAACTGTTCGCTTGTGGTACAAAATTATCTTTCCGGGGAAAACACCAGATATAGTTATACCAAGAAAGAAAAAAAAAAAACAAAAAAAAAAATGTTTTAGTGTGTCGTAGGTGTTTAGTATGGGGGGATGTGTTTGAATAATTTTACTCGCTTCACGATCCGTGCGTTCCCGGTTCCGTTGACGCTTAAAATCCACCCCCGGTTTCGATAAGGTTCAAACCGCACGTTCCTCTTCGAAGAAGCGCAGAATAGAGATGGTGACGAAGATGGGGGAAAAAAGATCAGTGATGACTGGGGGGCGTCAAGGAAGAAAAATACGAAAAAAACCTGCAAATAAGATTTTCTTAGATCTTGCACTAAGTGGCACATCACTATTCCTTTCCCACCGCTCTAGAACACTTTACAATTGCACAGCTTCCTATCATTTACAAAAGATTTCCCTTTAAAAAAATTTCTTTACGAACAACTCGTTAAAAAAGAAGGAAAGATACAGATATTCCCAAACGCCTTACGGTTTTGCCAAGGCTTTGTGCTTGTGAAATTTCAATTACATTTATCCTGAATGGATTAAAACAAAAGGCGTCAACTTATATTTTAAAAGATCACCAAAATCCACAAGATGCTTCGTTCATAAATTGAACTCGTTTACGTTTTTTAAATAAAAAAATCTGCTTCACCCAAAAAAAAAACATCCTCTAAATATGGTTGCAAAAAACGTGACGAAATTTTAAATTTTCTATATGGATTAGTACATGGCAACACGATATGATGAGAGCAAACGATGAAAATGACAGCTCTACGATCAAACAAAAGTGTTTACCTAAACCGAAATATTTAATTAAGCAAAAATGACGCGCGAAAAATATTATTGAACGGTAAATTCCTAAACATTTTAAATTTAAAAGATTTTTTTGCCATACGAAAAAATGATTTCGATCCATTTACCCAACAAAGCTTTTTTGCCCCAGTTTTCGACTGACCCCCGGAAGATGGAAACCCTTAGCTTTCCCCAAAAAAGTGGATGTTGTCGAAGCTCGTGTACCCCTTTGTCCCGGCCAACTGATACCTTCAAAAAGGTTTCTTGTCTTTAAATATTGGACTTTTTACGGGCCAAAACCCCGACGCCGGGGTATCAAAGATGCAGGTTCAACGGTTTCTTTTCTACCGCACATGCCCCGGGCAGAGACCCCTACTGACCTTGGCAGCGCGATTGGGCATACAGGTTTTTCATGCCCTCAAAATTTTTTTCATTTTTTTATTAAAACAAAGCAAATCGCATGACGCTTGAATTATAAACGTCGCCGTAAAGCAAAAAAAAAATTTTTTTGTCGTTTGGACTAAAATATAATCCCGCGCAGAGCGAAAGACACATGTATCGATTCCATTTTCTTAATGAAAATAACCGACTTATGAATGAAGTCACACTGGGTTTAAATGTTCTAGCCATTCGGGTTAGTAACAACATCAAACTCAAGAAGATTCGCTGACGTGTATTTAGCAAAGGGTTTTCAGCCCCCAAAACAGAAAACGCTAGGAAAAATGTCAGTTTTAAAAAAGTTTTCTTTTAGGCCCGAAATGGATAGCTCTTTGCATCAAAAATTAAGGATGCAGAATCTTACCAAAAACTTTTGTACGGGTCACGCACGAACTGACACAGGCGCCTCAGGACAATTGTGGAGTGTGGCCCGCCATGCCGGTGGCAGTGCCCGTGAAGTGCGGGAATCCTCGGGAATGGCTTACCTTTAAACTTTGGAGGGGGGAGGGAGGGGGTTTTCAAGCTCGTGGGAAATTAGTGGGGTTTTTCGTTGTAAAAAACGCTCGTGAAACTGGAGTCTTCGAGGGTTTGGGGGAATTTCCCGTGAATGTGAGGCTGTCTGGGGTTTTCCCGGGTAACTCGGAGGTCGTGGTGTGTCAGAAAGTTAGTACAAAACTGAGGCTTATCCGCAAGGTTGGGTTGGCCTCGGCTCATTTTGTTTCTGCCGGGGGGGAGGAGTTTGGGTATGCCCCGACCGACTTTGAAGTTTGGGCTACCAGAGAAGACGGTCGGTTTTTCGGTGTTCAGCGAGGGTTTTCGCACGTACCAGGGGTTTGGGCTGTTGGCAGTGTCCCGGGACTGAGGGTGTGTCCTGTGTCGCCCGGTCTTGCCCGTGGTGTTTGGGTGTTCAGCGACGGGTTCTGCACGTCCAGGGCGTTGGCTGTTGGCGTGTCCCTGACGAGGGGTCGCCCCGGGTTTTCCCCTGTTTTTGGTGAGCGGGTAAAGTGCGGAAATTTTGGAGGGCTGTGAGTTGGTTTGTTTTAGATATCAGGTTTCATAAAATTTTGTGTTTCAGCCCCGGAACGGGGGGATTTCCTTTTTAATTGATTTTTTCGCAAAGATTTTTTTTATGTGAATTTGGCAAGAGGAGGAGTTTAAATGTGCGGAATTTGAAAGAAAAAAAGGATATGACTTGAATTAAGGTCGAGGAAAAACCGACATAGGGGAAGAAGTAATTTGGCTTTCCCGGGTTCTATTGATAGATGGGTGGATGTTTTACAGCGTATGATTCTAAACAATATGTTGTACGTGGTAGTGGTGGGGTGTACAGAAATACGGGTTTCAAGTTTGAAAAAATTTGGGTTTTTTCGAGTACTTGGATCGGGGAGGGGGACTTTAATATTAAGGGGACTGTCACGCGGGTGCAGGCCAGGCGGGGGGGCAGACGCTTGTGAGGGTTTTGGGCGTGGGGAGGTTTAAAACGATAGGGAGGGGTGGTGGTACCTCGGATAGCACGTTTTGGGAAGTTCATTTTGGCTTTTGCGCTTGAATTAAACCGGGTTGGAGGGGCGAAAAAAAAATTGGGGAAGTTATTTTAAAAAAAAGAGTTTGTTTTTTTTCAATTATTAAAAAGATTTACAGGTGAATCTGAGTGTTAAATACAATAGTGTATAGTTAGATTACTTGTAAGGGATTACTTAAAATAAGAAAAAAAATAAAATTGTAAAAAATAAAAGGGTTTAAGTATTTAGGAATTGTTTTTCAGAACCCACATTTGGTGTGATTAGTTTGGGTGTTTTAGTCGATGGGTGCATAGTATTAAAAGTGTTTTCCCCAGCATTGTGGGGTCGGTAACAATGTATAGCAGCGCTCGGAAAAAAAATTTTCGGTTTTTTAATTGGTGATTGTCATAGTGCTTGATAATTTTGATGAATTTTTAGAAAGGTTGTGCCGCTAGGAAATTAGGATACCCCGGGTTTTTAAATTCTATTTTTTTTGGTTTTGCTTGAAATGTGGGTCTATTTAAGCTGTTACTGGTAACGATCCCGAATGTGACCGGCTGTCGTCACTAACGGTCGGATTGTTCGTTTGTTCGTTGCGTGAATATGATTTATAATTTTGAATCTTGTCTTGGAGACTCGATGGGAAATGAAGTGTGGGGATGTAATAGATGTGTATCATTTATGAAGGAATGGTTTAAATTTTGTTGTGGGTTTGGGAAGGGAAAAATCAAAAGAAATGGTTTACATGTGTAGGGGAAAATTTTTGGGGGTGAGAATTTTTATGTCAGGGGGGGTTGTAAAAGCATGATTTAAAATTCCAAAGTTTTCGCACTTTTGGGTTTTGACATGTAAAAAACTGGAAAAAGTTACTTTGTGAAGCAAAAATAAGAAACTGTATTTTTCGTGGGAGTAAGACATTTCCTTTTGCACAGGGTTCCGGCGGTTTGGTACCCCCCTACACGGCAAACCCTGAGGCGGCCCCTTGGTGGTGGGGTTGGCACCCCATCCCCCCTGCATCCCTGCCCCCTTCTCTGCCGGAGGAGCGCACCCCCAGCCCGGGAGGAGCTTTTCCCGGGCGGGCGTCCTCTCTTCCACAGTCCGAGGGTTGGCAGTTTCCCCTTTACTTCAACTGTTCCCCAGGGGGCAAGCGCTTGGGGCCCACCCCAGTATTCCATCCGGGGTGACTCGCGGGGTGGTTGGTTTCCGGAAAGGGAGGACCGCGTTCTTCGAGTGTCACAACGTTCCTCTCCCATTACGTATCAAGCGCTTCAGTGAAGGTTTTTGTGTTTTTGGGGGGCATTGTGTGGGCCCTCAAGCGTGTTTTAAACCATACGGAAACCGTGTTTCCCTTGTTTTTTTTTTTTTGTGTGTGTGGGTTTTTTTTTGTTTTTTTTTTATTTTTGGGGAAAATTTTTTTTTTGGTTTTTTTTTCTGCTTGTAAGTACCCGCCAGGGATTTTGGGGTGAAGTATTGAAAGACAAAAATTTGGGGGGGGTTACTTGAACAATTGTTTTGAAATTTGGGGTTAAGCTTTTGGTCCGGGGGGTTGACACCGGGATATAAAAATTACAAAAGAAAACATTTTTGGAAAAAAAAACACGCTGGGATCTCAGGTTTATGAGGTTCAACCTTGTTTGGGGATTTCAGCTGGGGGTTTCCAGGGGTGGATGAGTCACCCTTTTTCTTCGGGATTACCTTTGGTGGGTGAGGGTGTATTTGTGCCTCCCGAGGGGGGGTTTTTATTGTAAAAGGGAGACAGGGGGCCGGGGATGCTAAGGGGCCCGTGTTGATGGTGAGTATTTATGTAGGGATTCTTTTGGGTTTTTTTTTTTTTTTTGTGTGTGTATGTGTGGGGAAAACTGCCTATTTCGGATAATAAAAAGGGATTGGTGTTTTCAAATCCATTCGTGGGGAGAGTGCTGTTGAAAGCAAAAAAGCTTCTGTTTTTGGGACGATTTTCTTTTGTGTGGTTTTTTGTGTGGGGTTATAAAAGTAAAGGGGGGTTTGGGGGTTT
>JAFLJL010006839.1:0-11007 GCA_018398815.1 Conus ventricosus
CTACAAGTCGCTGAGAATTAAGTACTCTCGTATATTTAGTCAAACATGAATGATGAATAATAATAAAAAAGACAAGTCGCTGGATAATATGGACTATCTATTGCACACAAATTATGCTACAGTCTAGCAATGTTCGCGTAAAAAGATCGAATAGTATACTGCTGATTTCAAACATTCTGGACCCAGTGAACAGAGATGCACAGTTACCAGTGCTAAGTAACACATGGCGTAAATGGAGAAAATGTACCAAGCCTGAAAAAAATGTATCAAGCCTGAAAAAAATGTATCAAGCCTGAAGACAATGTATTAAGCGAGACAAAATAGTATCAAGCCAGAAAAAAATGTAACAAGTCAGAACAAAAATGTATCAAGCCAGAACAAAATGTGTCAAGTCAGAAAAAAAATGTATCAAGCCAGAAAAAAATGTGTTAAGCCAGAACAAACTATATTGAGCCAGACAAAAATGAATCGAGCCAGAAAAAAAATGTATCAAGCCAGAAAACAATGTATTTAGCCAGGGAAAAAAAAATTAATGTCAAGCCAGAAAAAAATGTATCAAGCCAGAAAAATGAATCAAGCATTGACATAGGGGAACACACACACACACACACACACGCGCGCGCGCACACACACACACACACACACACACACAACACACACACACACACACACACACCACACACACACACACACACTGCGCTGGTACGCCCATCTTGTTGAAGTAACCCACATTGGTAACAGGGACAAAACGAATGGAAGATTCCCAGCGTTGCTTGCAGGTCGACTGCGAGCTGTCTGCAGAGTCGCCAGACTACGCCGGGCAGCGAGGTGGACGTGGCCATCTTGACCCTCGTCCCTCTAGGTCAACAGTACGCGGCTGACCAGCAGTGCAGAAACTCTTTCGGTCCCGCGTCCAGATTTTGCCGGGTAAGAATAACGCTCTCCTTTCTCCCAGACTGCAACTGCTGTTGTCAACAGAGTAAATATGAAATGAAGCGGGGAACAGCAAACCGCAAACAACAGACAAGCAGGATAATCTTGCTGCCACAAGAAAACAAACGCACGGTCCACAAACTGCAAACGAATGCTGCCCACGACACCGAATCGCCTAGCAGACATGACAGCACGGAGCACACAGAACACACAAGGAAACAGCCCCTCATGTCTGCAGGGCGATTCGATTCGGTGTCGTGGGCAGCATTCGTTTGAAGATGTGGGTGCGTGTTTGTTTTATCGTGGGAGAGGGAGTTACCCTGCTGTGGGGGAGGAGGTGGTGTGGTTGCAAGGTTGAGGTATGGTGCCTGCGGTGGAGAGGGGATAGGGAGGACATCCTCTCAACACGCCAGCTTGCTACTCTCCATTTTCCCTTTTTTATTCTACATCAAATCGTGCCAACCATCCTGGGGCAGTGACTCTCGCCCAGAGCGCATCTTCATTCATCGGTCATCTTCATACAGCAGTGATGCAACCCAATGCCGCGTCTACTCCATCAGTATTTTCACACAATTCATAGGAGCCGTCTTGTTCTCATTTTTCTTGACATCTGTCTCAGTACATCTACAACTTCGCTTTCAATACATCATAGAGGCTATCTTCTGCACAAGTCTTTCTACACGTCTGCCTTCTTCCAATTTCCGATGCAAAAGAAAGTATATCTCAACACTTGGGACTACTTCCCTCTCTGTCCCCACGCCACATATTCCTACATTGCCCTGGAATCATTGGCTGAAAGCCTGTTTACAGTGTTATGGGGTCATTCCTCAGTCCAAAATAGTTCCCTAATCTGGAGGCAGAGAGTCCACGACTGACCATGTGGTATCAATTAGTCTCGCCGGTCGAGAAGGCCCACTTCCAAGACGCGTCTGTCAGGCTAATTTATGAAAGCCAGGAAGTGTCAGCCAGGCTGTGTTTCCTGCTGCGAAGCCGGCTGAATAGAACTGTTGTCTCAGCAAAGGATGAAGTTACTAGGTGGAATTCGTTGACTCTTAGAGAAGAGGGAGAGAGAGAGAGAGAGAGAGAAGAGAGAGAGAGAGAGAGAGAGAGAGAGAGGGAGAGAGAGGGAGGGAGAGGGAGAGAGAGAGAGAGAGAAGAGAGAGAGAGAGAGAGAGAGAAAGGGACAGACAGACAGACAAATAGTCTACATGGGCAACTATTCTGTCCTGTCACAAATCTCCCCGCTAAGATTCATGGTCCCCATGAATATCAACGAAAGATGTCACTACATCCTAATTAAAACTGAAGATTCGACAAAAAGTATGGGCGAGCAAAAATGTGTATACCACAAAAAGGAAGCATATCCGAAAAAACAAAAGGTAACACCATCGGACGTAAACATACAATGCAAAAAAGACCTATCAAAAACAAAAAAAAACCATCAAAGTGAGAGCTTCACACCAGGTGACACCACTGATCACTGCAAAAAGGACTAAAAATATACAAAAAGTTCTGACCATCAGAGTCATACCAGCTGTTAAGCTTGGCAAACTGATCGTCCAAAAGCAACAACAACAACAACAAACATCTGGGTCCGAACAGGGCCCATTCTTTCTGAACTCTCTTCAGTCCAGTGTGGCGATCGTCCACTTCCACCCACTCCATAAACAAGAGGAAAAGGGAAGCTACTCTCTTTGGCGTTTAAGCCCACAGACAGGAGTGACTGTTTCAAGTTACCTCCTTATCATTGAAAGTAGACACCCACCCTGACCTGCATGGTCAAAAGGTTACTGCATATACCAGTGCCGATTTTCTTAGCATTATGCCACTGACAACATGATGTGCGTTTAGGCCCAAAAATCATGTTTGTCTTATGAAGACACTATCCACACCATTTCCTCTGTACTGAAACTTCCAAATATGAGGACAATAACAACCGATACTGTTTCGGTAAATGGTCCCCCTGTATAAACCAGGCTTCTAACATCAAAACATAATCACAAAAAAAATCGATCCAGCATGACCAACTGGACACCAGCACAAGCAATTATAATAACCCGGAATACAAAAAAATGCAATCTGGAGCACACACACAAAAATACATGTATAGCAATTTGGGGCAACACACACAAAAAAATATGGAGCACACACTAAAAAATAACAGCTTCCCAGCAAAAATGAAACCTCCCCAAAAATGGTTTCATAACATATGGCATTGTTCTCTGGCGCCATCGTCACTACGTTATCACGTGTCTCACACCTTTGTTACTCCGGCCAGATCGGCGGAGGTGCTACAGGTGTGCGTGTTAGAGACGCGGGAGCCTGACTGGGCGCCCTGACAGTTGCTGTCACCGAGGGTCTGGACTGGACGGACCGGCGAATCGGTATGCGGGACTGTGGTCTTTGTGGCCCAACTATGTGCCACTCAAGGTATTTGACATCTGTCAATTCCGCTTCTGTTTCAGCGATCGGCTGAAGGTCCGCTGTAACCCATGGCCCTGGCTGTTGGTGGGGCAAAGAATCGTCGTATTTCACTTCGATTCACCTTTCTGGGACCGTCCAGGCCATCTCTGGGGCGGATGGTGTATGGCCCACCACTTGGTCCTGGTACCTCAGTGACTGTGAAGATCCTTTCCCCCCAAAAGTCTTGGATCTTGCACCGACTCCTGTAGTGCTGTTTGGTGACAACGCTGTCTCCTGGCCTCAGATCTGACTCAGTATTACCCTGGTCACTTCTTGCCTTTCTCTTGTCCGCCTCTTTCCTTGCACGCTCCCCCGCTGTGTCGTGGACCAGCCGGAGGCGTTTCAGGTGATCACTCAGCCACTCTACGGGTGGCACAGGAGTCCAGTCTGACGTCCCTTCTCCAAGGAACAGATCCAGGGGAAGACGTGGTTCTCTCCCAAACAGTAGATAGAATGGAGAGAATCCTGTGGAGGCATGTGGTGTGCAGTTGTACATGTACACTAGCTCTCCAAGATGCTCTGTCCCATCTCTGCTTCTGCTCTGACGACAACACCTTCAACAAGTTGTGCATGGTCCTGTTGAACCGTTCGCACTGTCCATTGCCTTCCGGGTGGTATGAGGTCGTTCTGGACTTGCTGATCCCATAGTGGTTGCAGAGCTGCACGATGAGGTCTGCCTCAAAGCAACGGCCTTTGTCTGAGTGGATTCTCTGTGGCACTCCATATGCACAAACCATTCTTTGATCAGGGTCTTAGCACTGTCTCTGCTGTCTGATCACGGGTAGGGATGGCCACAGTGTACTTCGTGAAGATATCTGTGATCACTAGGACATTCTCTTTTCCATTCCTGGCTGGTTCCAATACGGTGAAATCAACCGATATGACCTCGAGGGGCTTGGTGGCGAGGAGGTGTCCCATGGGAGTGTGTGTCTTCGTGGTGGTCTTCTTCGCCAGCTGGCATCTTTCACATCTCTGGCACCACTCCTCCACGTCCAGGTGCATGTGAGGCCAGAACACCCGGCGTCTGAGTAGTTGCAAGGTGCGCTCTGGGCCCTGGTGCCCAAACTGGTCGTGAGACAGCCTGAGGAGCGTGCCTTGTAGTATCTCTGGGGCAACCACCTGGTCTATGGGTCCATGAATGGGGTCTTTCATCTTTCTGTACAGGATGCCTTGTTGTACTCTAAGTTTGCCAAGTTGACGAGACAAAGCACGAGCTCGAGGATCGAATCTTGCTGTTTCCCTCTTTGTCAGCTTCTTCTCCCCAGTCACATATGGCAGGATGGTGCTGATGACTTGGTCTTCACTCTGTGCCTGGCTCCATTCCTGGGGGGTGATGGAAGGAAAAGGACTGGTTTCCATGCTGGCATCAGATGGTTCTGTCTTCTGTACCTGTGCTATGTCATTCAGCTCAGACACCACTGCCGGGTGTACTGCCATCTTGAAGCTTCCTGTAGTCAGGGCCCTTTGTCCACATGAGACGGCCGTCCATTCTTCTTCTTTCCCTTGTGGTTTCTCCGTAGGAAATCTAGACAACGCATCAGCGTTCTTGTTTTCTCTGCCAGACCTGTATTTGATGGTAAAGTCAAAACAAGCCAATTCTGCAGCCCATCTTTGTTCAACAGCTCCCAGCTTGGCTGTTTGGAGATGGCTGAGGGGATTGTTGTCAGTGTATATTTCAGTTTGGGCTCCGATCAGGTAGTGACGGAACTTGTCACTCATGGCCCACTTCATGCTAGCAGCTCCAACTTCATGCTGCTGTAGTTCTTCATCGACCGTTCACCGGGACGTAACGACCGACTTGCATACGCGATGACACGGCGCTTGCCATCTTGCTCTTGGGAGAGAACAGCTCCCAAACCGTCCAGACTAGCGTCAGTCTCCAAAATGAAGGGGGCACTAAAGTCCGCATATCCCAACACTGGCGCTGTAGTGAGGGCTTTTTTCAGGTTCTGGAATGCCTCCTGGCATCGGCTGTCCCAATCTGCTGAAATGGACGCATGTTTGCTCTTCCGATTCTTCCCCTTGTCCTTCTGGTATGTGGTGGACACAAGCTTGTTCAGAGGTTGGGCGATCTTGCTGAAACCTTCCACAAACCGTCTGTAATAGCTGGCGAATCCCAAAAACGATCTGAGCTCTCTCAGGGTGTGGGGAACTGGCCAACTAGCCACTGCCTTGATCTTACTGTCAGAGGTCGCGATGCCTGCTCCTGAGACGTATACCCCAGGTACTCTACTTGGTGGCGAGCGAAGACGCATTTCTTGGGGTTCAGTTTTGAGGCCTACCTCTCTCAACCGATCAAAAACAATCTGTAGCCGCTCCAGATGTTCATCAAAGCTGCGACTGTATACCAGCAGGTCGTCGAGGTATACGAGGAGGATCTGGAATGTAAGGTCGTTCATCGTAGACTGCATGAGTCTCTGAAATGTAGCTGGTGCCGTTGAGAGGCCCATGGGCATGCGCAGATACTCAAACAGTCCAAACGGTGTGATAAACGCCGTCTTTTCTCGGTCCTCCTGACTCATAGCGACCTGATGATATCCGCTGGCAAGGTCCAGGGTGGAGAACAGCTTGGCTCCACCCAGCGCATCAAGGGAATCATCGATCCTGGGCAAGGGGTATGCATCTGGGATGGTTTTGGCATTCAGACGTCTGTAGTCCACGCACAGCCTGATGGATCCATCCTTCTTTCGGACTATCACCACTCCAGATGCATAAGAGCTGGAACTCTTCTGGATGATCTTCTTGTCCAGGAGGCTCTGAATGTGGTCTTTCACTTCCTGGATCTGAGAAGGTGGGATCCTCCTGAAGGTGGTGCTGACTGGGATGTCGTCCTTCAATCTTAGTTTGTGCGTGACCTGATCCGTGAAGCCAACATCCTGATCGTCCTTTGAGAACAGATCAGCATTGGCCATCACCAACCTTCTCAGTCTCTGCTTCTCTCAGCATTGCAGTCTACATCGTCCAGGTCTACTGGACAAGGTCCGGAGGTCATGTTGGGTCTGGCGGGATTGTTTGACACGTGGATTCCGTTGCAGCTGGCCTCCACCGATACATGTCCTGACGGGACCTCTCCTTGTGGCAGCTGCACAGTCCCTATCCTCGTGCCTGGCCTTAGCATTATTCCTTCATCTGAGATGTTGGCCACCTGCACAAAGAAGCTGCTGCCTATTACAGAGCTCAGTGTGCTGGCCACCATCAATCCCTTGCATGGGCCGTCCGCCAAGGACTCCACCAGGATTTCTGTTGGCTGTTGTCTGCCCCCCCTGTTCCCAATGCCAGTGGCCCTGACCGTGGCTATGGAGCGCGGCGGGATGTACGCTGGCTCCCCGTTGGCCACTCTGGCAAATCCTCTGATGGGCAGCAGCGAACAGGTCCCCTGGCGCAATTCCTGGAGGACATTCATGCCTAGTATCGCTGGAGCATGGTCCATTCCCTGAGAAGTGTATGTCTGGCATTTCCTAATGAGAATGCCTCGGTCACTTACGACCTGCCCATACACCTCACTCTACGTCGGCCTCAAAGTACCCAACATAGGGCACCTCAATCCCATTAGCTGCTGTTACCCGGAGCAGAGCTGAGCATCCTAGTCCAGGAGTTGAAGAACCTCAAGGATGAGATGGCGGCCATGAAAGACCAGCTGGCCCGACAGCAACAACAACACCGGACAGCGGGGCCCACACCATCCAGGCCCAGATGGGAATTCACGCCCGACGGAAAGCCCATCTGCTACAAATGCCAAACAGCGGGACACATCGGACGGAATTGCCCGAAACGCTCGGGAAATGGGACCCCTCTGCAGAAATGAGTCCAGCTGCAGAGGAGGGGAACAGGGACTCGCTGGGAAAATTGGTGGGACCAAGTCCAATGGTTACCATTAAGGTTAATGGCAGGAACTCCCTGCACTGGTTGATACAGGCTCACAGGTGTCCATGATTTCGGAGAATGTATTTAATCAGCTGTTTGGAGTCAGTGGACTTGGCCTTAGGCAAGCCCCAGCTCTGCCCCAGGTGTGTGCACACTCTATTTTTTGGTTGTTGCTTAGTTGTTGTTTTATTATGGTTTGACGATTGTATTTTTTGTAACTGTTTTTGTACGAGCACACACATCCTCGGGTTGTTGTCATAATTATCCTGTCGGCGACGCCATCTTGTGGGGGAGGAGGTGGTGTGGTTGCAAGGTTGAGGTATGGTGCCTGCGGTGGAGAGGGATAGGGAGGACATCCTTCTCAACACGCCAGCTTGCTACTCTCCATTTTCCCTTTTTTATTCTACATCAAATCGTGCCAACCATCCTGGGGCAGTGACTCTCGCCCAGAGCGCATCTTCACTCATCGGTCATCTTCATACAGCAGTGATGCAACCCAATGCCGCGTCTACTCCATCAGTATTTTCACACAATTCATAGGAGCCGTCTTGTTCTCATTTTTCTTGACATCTGTCTCAGTACATCTACAACTTCGCTTTCAATACATCATAGAGGCTATCTTCTGCACAAGTCTTTCTACACGTCTGCCTTCTTCCAATTTCCGATGCAAAAGAAAGTATATCTCAATACTTGGGACTACTTCCCTCTCTGTCCCCACGCCACATATTCCTACATTGCCCTGGAATCATTGGCTGAAAGCCTGTTTACAGTGTTATGGGGTCATTCCTCAGTCCAAAATAGTTCCCTAATCTGGAGGCAGAGAGTCCACGACTGACCATGTGGTATCAATTAGTCTCGCCGGTCGAGAAGGCCCACTTCCAAGACGCGTCTGTCAGGCTAATTTATGAAAGCCAGGAAGTGTCAGCCAGGCTGTGTTTCCTGCTGCGAAGCCGGCTGAATAGAACTGTTGTCTCAGCAAAGGATGAAGTTACTAGGTGGAATTCGTTGACTCTTAGAGAAGAGGGAGAGAGAGAGAGAGAGAGGAGTAGGAGAGAGAGAGAGAGAGGGAGAGAGAGGGAGGGAGAGGGAGAGAGAGAGAGAGAGAGAGAGAGGAGAGAGGAGAGAGAGAGGAGAGAGAGGAGAGAGAGGAGAGAGGAAGAGAGAGAGAGAGAGAGAGCAGAGAGAGAAAGGGACAGACAGGACAGACAAATAGTCTACATGGGCAACTATTCTGTCCTGTCACATGCTATTGACCAAATCATCACCAAAAGTGGAACTAATTTTTCTCTTTATGTTTTGTCAGTGTCTTTTATCATCATCATTATCATTATCATTATTGCTACCAGATTGTTTTACAATCACTACTATTTCAACTCGCATTGTCTCCTTCTTGACGGCCTCTTTTTCATTCAAATCCCCCCCTTCCCCCCTCCCCCTCCCCCCCCCCCCCTTCCCCCCCCCCCCTTCCCCTTCCCCCCCCCCCCCCCCCCCCCCCCCCCCCCCCCCCCCCTTCCCCTCGTGCGCCGAATTTGATCTGATAAGTGATTGCTCGTTCTTCGTTTTCGTTGTCCTGAGTCTTGTTATGTTGCCTGAGAAGGCCTAAGAGGTCAAAACGCGTCGTGTTTTGTCTTGTGATTCGTTTGTTCATGTCTGGCGGATTTGTTACCTACACATTTTCAGATTTGTCAGAGGTGAAAGGTTATTCGGTTTCGGCCATGTTCTCTTCATGCAGTTTGAAAATCAACAGTAAATAAGACAAATATATCACATAACATGACAGTCGAGCATGAATCTGTTCTGATTACGTAATTCAACTTACTTTAACAAAGTGATATTTGCTATTTTTGAATTCTTTATATACATATACGCAAATATTCCATAATACTTAGTTTCGATTTACCGTGAGCAATACCACATTCTACAAACTGTTGGTTTCTGGGGTATTTTTTTTAGATAAAGACATTTCGCAGATCTTGAAGTTTGGGTCAGTAAAGCAGAGAACAGGGAAAGGGGCATTCTAGCTCCCCCGGTCTCAACCAGTTTCGACCGGGCGACTCTAGAATGCCCCTTTCCCTGTTCTCTGATAAGTAAGACTTCAATAACCAAAAAAATAACAACCCTAAACAAACAACATACTGTATAGGGTTATCCGTTTTCAATACTAATTTACTAAACTTTTTAGATTTTAGTTTTTGTTTAATCCTGTGTTTTTCCTGGTCATTTTCAATAACATCATTTTCACGCAAACATTCATCAAATGCATCTCTGTCTTTCATGTGAAATAAAATTACAGTCTTTAACTGTTCTCTAAAGTCTTTTAAAACCGAGTTATATTTTTGGCATAAAATCCACACACTTATTCCAGCATGTCTTCCGCTAAAGGCTAGTTTTGACAAAGTGTTTCTCTTTTTAACTATGTCTTTTTCTGCTGAACAGTCATCTATAATAAATAGTGTCTGCGTTCTTCAAACAATATAAAAAAGCGTTCTAGACACTCACTCAGTTTATTGCTAGGATTAACTAAAAATATGTTATCATCAGTCCATATAAACCTTCTATCATGATATGCTTTGTTCCATTTAAGTGTTGGGCAGAAATTACAATATGATCAAAATTATAACGATAAACTGTTTGTAACAGGTTGAGGATAAATATTGTTTTTCCACAACCAGTTTGTCCACAAATTAATGAACAATGAGGGGTTTTTGTCATAAAGTTTAACTGCTCATAGTTTTATAACAGAATTTAATCTAATCCAGTTATTATTTTTACCATACTCTCCGTCAAAACTTGTTCAGTATAATAAAACCCTATGAGGCCTAAATGTGTAAGATTAATCCAATTCAGTTCTGTAAGATTGCTTCTATTTAAGTCAATATTGATTTTGTTGCTTGTTTTTATGACCTTAATATCCTCACCATTGTGAAGAACGACGATGGTAACTTTAAGACGTTTAACGTCTAAGTTTTGCCAGCTAATATTAATTCCTTTTTATAAGGTCATCACTAACGCCCACAACCCATCCCTCTCTACATCTTTAAAGACAGAAATTTCAAATATCATTGTGAACGCATCTCCTAATATTTTTGCTTGGAAAGAAACTGTAATTTTGTAGAAGCTTTCTTTTAAAACGTTTCTCTTCTGTGGAGGATGTACTGTTTTTCTCATACGGCGATATTTCAATCTCTTTCCGACTATTGTCGTCCGGCATAAGACTTACATGTAAAGGGCCAGAGGTTGAATGCTTTTCTGAAACTTTTTTGACGGCTAAAAAATGTAAATGGGCTTATGAATTCAAATCTTATTTCCCATTCTAATATGGTTCTAAGTGCCATTTGAGGTCAGGTTTTCGAACTATTTTATATTCATACTGGCCAACATTATTTGCTTCTAGATTGCGCAGCTGTTCTAGTTTAGGAAACTTTTTGCTGTCGCCAACCTCTTTGCGTTTATAATCACCATCTTTAGTGTACTCAAAACCATACAAAGCGCCTATCTCACCGTTCTGTTCAAGTCTGTAACGTCTGCAAGGTCTTTTAATTCTAAAGTTATACACCTCACAGGCGCTAATGTAACTCGGATTCTTCTGGCCACGCGACTTTTTTAGTACAACTTATTATTTTATTTCAAAACAATGTGCAGGTTATAAACTTTTACGACTTTCCCGTTTTGTCTTTGATTTTTATTAAATGATCCGCCCTCCAAACTATCTTTTAAATTTGATTATAATTTTCCAAAACAGAGGGC
>JAFLJL010006840.1:0-21611 GCA_018398815.1 Conus ventricosus
AAAATCAGGTTAAGAAAGCAAAGGGAATATCTCGCAGCGTTGTGCAGTCAAACATATCGCATGACAACTACAAGAAGCATTGTTTGGCAATAGACTTTTCATCATGACAACGTAAAACTGCGATCTATCTACATGAGATCACACAACAGTTGTAACAAAGAGTCGTTAGATAGAACAAACACAAAACGGTGTTTGTTAATCCAGAGTTTTCATATGCAATTGGCACTGAGAACCGTAAATTAATTAAAGCGAACGGTGCCTGGCGGGATTATCTGCAGTTCTTCCTTCACAAAAGATCTTTGAGGGCTGGCTGTTTGTTTGTGCCAGTTTCTCGTAAATAATACACGGGCGGATTCATTTTTACAATTCTTTTTATTTCGTACGGGTCAACACTCCAAACTGGATCTGTTGCCCTGATGCGAGTGTCCCCTTCTGCTTCCCCCGGTAAATAAAGGTACCTTACTTTCAAACCAAACGGTAATAGTTTGCTGGGTGTACTGGAGTCTCCTTCAGCAACATTTATTGTTTTTCTTTTGATTGCTTGTACTGGTTTTAGCCCTTTAAATTCTTCATTATTCATTGCGCGCAAAACTGAGGGCAGTCTTCTAACCCATTCTGTGTGTTGCGAGAATTGTCAATCAGCTCTCTGTGATACTGGTAGGAGAAAAGTCTTTCGGCTAACTGTTTGTTAAAGTTTTCAACTAAAGCCTGTGATCTGTGAACTCCCCGGAATGCCTCTTTAATAGTAACTCTGTGTTTTAACAATAATTGATTCACTTGGCCTTTAAATTCTTTTCCATCATCGACTTGAATCATGCGAGGTAAGTTAAGGGGCCTCGTTGGTATATCAGTTGTATAGCAACAGCAACAGCAGAAGCACTCTTTTGTGTTAATGGTTCCGCATCTTTGTATCTTGAAGCCATGTCAATGACTGTGAGTGCATACTTAAATCTTTTTCGTCTAATCCTATCAGAGGGTAAATATAGAAGATCCATTTGATGGGTGTCGTTTGGAGTTGTATTGACAAAGTGTGGTCTCTGTATTCGTCTAGGGGCAGGTAAATAAATTGCCAAATTGCTTGTTTAGATAACCATTCCTTTGCTGTTTGTCACTGACCCCCGCCGCTTGGCTTAGCTTTTGTATTGCTGTGATACCCTTCCAATATCCTTTGGGCGAATAATAGATTTTGTTCATTTTTTATTCAGCCAATATTATGTGCAACAAAATACACGACGGTCATACCAAAGGCAATAAACGCGATTTCTTGCATCTTTTGTTTTTCTGATGGTTGACAAAAGTCACTGATTTTTGGTGGGGGCAATGTCTGGACCGGTTTGCCTGTTACTAGATAATATTGTTTTATTGCTTGATCAACATCTTTAATATATGTAAGCTGCATGCCCCTGTTTTTTCAGTGTGTCATTAATAAAATCTAACTGCTCAAGTCTCTGCTTTTCATAGGCGTCTTGTGCAGCTGCTAGTTGCTCCATAGCTTTTGTTATGTCTTTTTCTCTCGCCGTCATCCCGTAGTTTACTAAATGCGAAATTACTTCCGCTAAAAGCAAGCGCATCACCACAGCGCCACCTATCATCATTACGAGCGAAGCCATTTTTATAAATGTATTTTTTATTTACATATTTATACTGTCTGGAATTATTCCTTGCTTGACTAGAAAATCTTTTCGTGGCAACCGAAGCTGCAATGATAGCAATCAGCTTTGCTGAATCCTCAAAGTCTAGTTTGCCAAGATCTGCTGGTTTAAATTCTTAACAGGCTTTTAACCAAGCATTGAGTATCCTACACTTAGTCCTCCAATAACAGCAGAATGGTATACAAGGTTGTAACAGTTTTTTTCGGTGCTCATTTTTATAAAATAAAATAATTATAATTATTAAAAAACATGAACAGTGATGATCTCCTACAGCTACAAGGCAGCCTAAACCTTCCTGAACTTATGAATGACCAAGTTGATGGCCAGCTGTTATGCCCCAAAAGGAGAGGTTGTATTCTTTGGCAGCGTGTGGAAAAACAAAACAGTTCCTCGGAACTGAAATTCAGCATTGAACAGATTCAACAGATGTCGCCGCAAGACATTTTAAAGTATCATAACAGGTATGAAGCGCAGCTGGGTCTAGAATGGTGAAAAGTGTGGGGCAAACGGTTCTTAGTTTGTACACTAAACTAGTCAGTAGATTGCTCCCATTGATTCTGAACAAGATCTTACGTATGATTTAACGCAAGAATCCAGTTTTAACAAAGTCATTAGAGTCTCTAGGATGTGATCTATACTACAGATTTGGAACATTGTTATCGCCATTAGTCATGGGATTAATAACTTTATAATCATATAGATTTTGTTCCCATCAAAATGAACGAGCTGGAAATCACAGAACCAGAATCAGGAAACATTGAATCAGGTGGAGAAAGTAACCAAGCCAGAAAACCAGCAGAAAACACTGAATCAGGTGGGGGCCAGTGAAAAGTGTCCTCATCCGTGACGTGTTAAAGCAGGAAAAAAAAAATTAGCAGAGTGAACAGACAAAAAAAAATTAATGTTACAGAATATAACTCATCATGAAAACATAAACACCGCCAGCGCCAGAACAAGTTGATTCAATGCCCGCTATAAAAACTCCATGTGATACAAGGGCACCAAAGTCTTCATGGAATATTGAACTTAAAACTGTTGCCATTTTTGGCGCCATTGCTGCTGTTGGGGGCGGTATTACGGTTATAAAATATATAACCAATGGCAACAAAAACAAAAGCAATCAAAAAAATCTGAACCGTTTAAATACAGAAAAAGACAACAGCACGCCAAAACCGCCAATAACAAAGCATCATTTTGATCCATTTCAAATGGAATAATATTTTAAGAACTTAATTTTAAATTTTTTTAATAAAAATAGATCATGGCGTAATTAAAAATGATAAAGTCAATAAATAAAGACATGGAGTCTATAAAAGACATTTCCATAGACCAGAATTGTAATCAATGTGGTTGCTTAGGATGTAAGAACTTCCTTAAGATCTATGCAGAGAACGCTGAGCAAGACATTCTCAACGATGACAACGTTTTTTGAGGCGTGTTGTTGTACTATATTAGGCATTTACTATTTAAGATAAAAACATAGATTGTATTTTTTTGATAATTATAAGATAACTTAAATAAAAAACTTGGTTGTACTTAGAGGATGACTTAATCAAGAACTTATCAAGAACTTGATCAAGAACTTAGAAGTTACTTGATCAAGAACTTATTAGGAACTTGAAGTAACTTAATTAAAAACTTAATTAAGAACTTGGGGTGACTTAATTAAAAACTTAATTAAGAACTTGGGCGACTTGGGGGTAGGAGTGTGTGTGGTGTACACAGGGGGTGGGGTGGGAGGACGTGCGTGCGTGGGGTGGGGGTGGGGGGACGTGCGTGCGTGGGGTGGGGGTGGGGGACGTGCGTGCGTGGGGTGGGGGTGGGGGGACGTGCGTGCGTGTGTGTGCGCGCACCTTTGATTATTATAAGAAACGAATGTTCAAATATAGTATAGTTATTATCAGTAAAACAACAAAACAACAACAATAACAGCACACACGCACAAACATTTAAAAAATAAGGAAGTGCTTGCATAGGGAAATGGGAAAGGGTTTTATGGCTGGCGCTTAAGCGCCGTAAATTCAAGACGGCTGCCCGTCTCTCTGTCAACTGAAGATTATTCAAAGCAGCCACCAATGCATTTATCAAAAGCTTGATTAATAAACAAGACAGTTGAATAAAGTACATTCTGTGGCCGCCCGAAGGCAGCCAAAAAAGATGAAGCAGGACGTTGAAGCGAAGCCGTGAAGCCAGTAATCACAGCAATATATACAAAGTCATGAAGTGCTTGGCGGAAATTCAAGCAGTCAACTCTAAACAAACCCGACCCGCTCCTGCATGAGCGGTATCTAAAATAGATCTTACGTCAGTGGCAGGCCTGCAGTGGTCTTAGTCGCGCACAACTGTTGCTAAGCAGCCAACTCTAAACAAACCCGACCGCTCCTGCATGAGCGGTATCTAAAAAATAGATCTTACGTCAGTGGTAGGCCTGCAGTGGTCTTACAGTCGCGCGCACTGTTGCTAAAGCAGCCAACTCTAAAAAACCCAAACCGCTCCTGCATGAGCGGTATCTAAAAATAGATCTTACGTCAGTGGTAGGACGCTTGCAACTTGCTTTAGCAGAGTTACAGCAATTATGGCGGCTCTAATCGCCAGTAGTAGTACATCCGTCATTGTATATTGGAGCATTTATATGAAGATAGTGCCGGCCACACACTACTCCTCTCCATACTAGTAGATGTACTAAGGTCTGTCTAACCCTATCTAGTTTGTTTGCCAGAACATTAAAAAAATCGCCATTCAGTTGCATAAGGGCACACTTGAAGGCAGATAAACTGGTTAGAATAAAAAAGTATGAAAAGTATACACATCTTAATACACAGATCAGCCTGCCACATGAACACTGATCTGTAGTTAACAATCAATCAAGTCTGATACAAACTAAGAACATTTTTACTTGGAGGAACAGCAAAAATGTTTCAAATATAAGTTTTTTTAGCATACGAATCAGCCGTGTTTACCCTCCGCCTTAAAAATGAACGCCATGTTTTTAAACATGGCTTTAGCTGCCTCAAGCCAGCTCCCAACAATCAACGCGTGATGGTTTGTTTGCTTGCGGCCAACTTTCAACAATGCAGCGCATTTATTAAATAAGGAGCCATCTCATCAATAGTCAAACACGTATCAAAACTGGCTACATCTTGTTTCATTTCCTTGAACCAACAAACCTTTAAGATAGTCGTTCATTTCCAAAGCAGTTAGTTCACTTTTTCGTTTTCTAGAAAAACAATCTCTCCGGTTTCACAACATGCTTCGCCTAATTCTTTCAAAAAATACTCTAACATACAGTTAAAGTAAAACTTATGGTCTCGAATGCACAAACCTGTTCTTCAGTAACGTTTTAGCCATTTTAAAATAACACAATTAAAACACAGTGGTCACACAAGAGCGCAGTCAAAACACAACCTTCTTTCCCGAGAGTCCTAGCAAGCAATGGCGGACCCGGTCGTGTCGCGTGACAGCCTCAATGCGGTGTGTCGACGTGGCAATGTGGTGCAACCCAGCCGAGCGTGCTTCGTTTACACAGCGAGGCTAGGCGCTCTGGTTGCAAACTGCCGCGAGCCGTAAATTAAGTGATTAGGTTTCAGCCCCGTGTCTGCCTGTCTGTGTACAAAGTTTGTAGGTGGAAATTAGTCAGAAGAAGTGGTGCGATTTTATGACATTTAACTGAGAGAGAGAGAAAGAGAAAGAGTGTGTGTGTGTGTGTGTGTGTGTGTGTGTGTGTGTGCATGGGCGCCTCTCTGTCTGTCTCTCTCTGTCTGTCTCTTCTCTGTCTGTCTGTCTGTTCTGAGGGCAACTTGGCCTTAACGGGCTTTGTCAGGGTGCCGGTGATTCTCTCTCTCTCTCTCTTCCGCCACAGGAAAAGGCGGCTTTTAGGCCACTTTCGCCCAAAAACTCGGTGTAGAGCAAGTGAGTTAGAATTGGTAAAATGCAGTTCTCTACGAATATAAGGTTCGTGTAAATAACCTGCTTCTTAATTCAACATATGAATTCTTTCTTTCTTTTCTTTAAGTTTTTCCCCTGTAGCTTTCCCCAACTAACTATCGCTCACCTGGTAATGACTGGTCAGCAGTGAGGACCAGCGTCCTGACAGGTTCGAGTCTCTAGGCCATCTGCTGGGCTAAAACTGATTCTTTCCTGCCTCCTCCTAGTGAGTGCATACTCAGTGTTCAAAACACATGACCACACCTTACCAGCCCTTGTTAAACTATCTCTCAGTGTCACTTTCACCCAATGACCACGTTTGTTTCTTAATGAGTTATTCTCACAATCATTTGGGGACGCCCCGCTACACTAGTCAAGCCACACGAATATTCTTCCTTTTCAGTAGTGGCATGGGGAAATGATTACATATCACTAACTACATGTGATGGAGCGTCACATGCCTTGATGTGAGGCTGCGTCACATGACAGATGGCCTGCCTTTGTCTTATACCCACAGTCAATGATGGCCTGCCTTTGTCTTATACCCACAGTCAATGATGGCCTACCTTTGTCATATGCCCACGGTCAATGATGGCCTGCCTTTGTCTTATACCCACAGTCAATGATGGCCTGCCTTTGTCTTATACCCACAGTCAATGATGGCCTGCCTTTGTCTTATACCCACAGTCAATGATGGCCTGCCTTTGTCTTATACCCACAGTCAATGATGGCCTGCCTTTGTCCTATACCCACAGTCAATGTTGGCCTGCCTTTGTCCTATACCCACAGTCAATGATGGCCTGCCTTTGTCCTATGCCCACAGTCAATGATGGCCTGCCTTTGTCCTATACCCACAGTCAATGATGGCCTGCCTTTGTCCTATGCCCACAGTCAATGATGGCCTGCCTTTGTCCTATACCCACAGTCAATGATGGCCTGCCTTTGTCCTATACCCACAGTCAATGATGGCCTGCCTTTGTCCTATGCCCACAGTCAATGATGGCCTGCCTTTGTCCTATGCCCACAGTCAATGATGGCCTGCCTTTGTCCTATACCCACAGTCAATGATGGCCTGCCTTTGTCCTATACCCACAGTCAGTGATGGCCTGCCTTTGTCCTATGCCCACAGTCAGTGATGGCCTGCCTTTGTCCTATGCCCACGGTCAATGATTGCCTGCCTTTGTCTTATACCCACAGTCAATGACGGCCTGCCTTTGTCCTATGCCCACAGTCAATGATGGCCTGCCTTTGTCCTATACCCACAGTCAATGATGGCCTGCCTTTGTCCTATACCCACAGTCAATGATGAGGCTAGTTTTAAAGGGAGGTGACTTCAGACGGAAATTGATACAAATTCTAAAAATCATTCTTAGTGAATCCTTAACAAAACAAGGACAAATAAACGGCAAGATAAAACACAACGTGTTTTCGACCTCTTTGGTCTTGTACAGCCAAGATAAACACCATTCAGGACAATGAAAACAGAGAACGAGCAATCACTTATCTTGTCAAACTGGGCGAAAAGTGCTGCAACTGCTATCGTCATGTCAATACTAAGAGTGGTAGAAATCCTCTCTTTGTTAGTTTTGATATCATCATCATCATTATTATCACGATCAACCAACAACAATTCAACGATCAACTAGCAACAATTCAACGATCAACTAGCAACAATTCAACAATCAGCAACAAACCCATCAACGATCAATCAACAACCCACTAACGTTCATCGAAAAACAATTCAACAGTCAACCAACAACAATTCAACGTTCAACCACACAACAATTCAACGATTAACCAACAATAATAATTCAACGATAAATCCAACAACAATTCAATGATCAACCAACAACAACTCAACGTTCCACCGACCACCAGACAACGATCAGCCAATAATCATCAGCCAATCATCAGCCTCCTCCCCCCTCCTCCTCCCCAATCCACCAAGGACCAGTCCAACCCTGGCCGCCCCCCTCCCCTGCTAAGCTCTTTTACCACATCAGTTCCAGCTGGACGCCCAAACACAGCATTCCGAAGGCATACAGACTTTACCGAAGTCTCAAGGGAGGCTACCGACTGACTTCTTGATGCGATCACGCATGGGCGGCGAGCGGAGATTGATTCTCCTTCCTCAAGTTTGCACAAGTTTCACAATAACTAATTCTTCTGCGTCATCGATGAAGTATTCTGTGATGAAAGAGAGTACTCGTTCAGTCTGAGGGATATTTGCTGCAATATTTGACTCAAAAGGTCTGAATGGGAAATTCGCTTCTCACTCTGTCGGTCCCCAATAAAATTGGGTAAACACTTACCTTTTAGATAGAACGTCTCACCTTTTATTTTGTTAGCTGTGGCTATTCTTCACCTTCTTTTCCATCCTTAACGCGTTCATTCAATTTAACAAGTGTGATCTATGCATAGATTAGAACAGAATAAATGTGTCACTATCGTACTCATCTGTACGAGCTCACCACTCTGCCTTCAAAGTATCTGCGCACAATGCAGACGAAGCTTTTGATCGGGATGGGCCGACTTCCGTGTTCACTCGAACGGGATCGGCAATTGGAACAGCTCGTTTCCGTGGTCCAGCTGGAACTGGCGTGGTAAAACGAACTTAGCGGCCGGGCTCCTGTCACGACTCACCGACCCTACAGGCCTTGGGTTTGTAGCCTGCCTGGCATCTGCTGATGTTGTTATAGCTGACCACCCGGCAAAATCCGGTGTGGTCCATGCAGGGGAACTTGATGCAGTGGCCACAGGGAGTGCAGACCCTCCCATTGTGGGGATACTCCTTCGGACCACACTCAATGCACCCCGTCGGGGTTTGGGCCTGGTGCTCCGGGCATAACAGGACTGCAACCAAGAGGCAGGAGGGTGGTGGTGATGACCTCATTCTGGAAGATTTTCCCTGCATGCCCCCCCACCCCCACCCCTCAAAGAGGCAGGAGGGTAGTGGTGATGACCTCATTGTGGAAGATTTCCCTGCATGCCCCCCACCCCCACCCCTCAAAGAGGCAGGAGGGTGGTGGTGATGACCTCATTGTGCAAGATTTCCCTGCATGCCCCCCCCACCCCACCCCTCAAAGAGGCAGGAGGGTGGTGGTGATGACCTCATTGTGCAAGATTTCCCTGAATGCCCCCCCCCCCCCCACCCCACCCCTCAAAGAGGCAGGAGGGTGGTGGTGATGACCTCATTGTGCAAGATTTCCCTGCATGCCCCCCACCCCCATCCCACTCCTCAAAGAGGCAGGAGGGAGGTGGTGATGACCTCAATGTGGAAGATTTCCCTGTGCCCCCCCTCCCCCCGCCCCACACACACACCAAGAGGCAGGAGGGTAGTGGTGATGACCCAACTGTGGAAGATTTCCCTGCTCCCCTCCCCCCCCCCCCCCCCCCCCTTCAAAGAGGCAGGAGGGTAGTTGGGGATGAAACCCAGCGATGAAACCCAAAAAGTGGAAAGATTTCCCTCCCCCCCCCCCCCCCCCCCACCCCCCGGAGGGGAAAGGGGGATGACCCAGCTGTGGAAAAATTTCCCCCCCCCCCCCACCCCCCAGGAGGTAATTTTTTATGACCTAGCTTTGGAAAAGGGACCCCCCCCCCCCCCCCCTCCAGAGGGGAGTGGGGAGACCTAGCTTTGGGAAAAATTAACCCCCCCCCCACCCCCCGAGGTAGTGTGATAAACCCAGCTTGGAAAGATTACCCTCCCCCCAACCCCCCAGGGGGAATGGTGATGACCCCACTATGGGAAAAAACCCCCCCCCCCCACCCCCCCAAAAGGGATGGGAAAACCTACTATGGAAAAAAGGGCCCTCCCCCCAACCCCCCCCGGGGGGTATGGGATGAGCTAGCTATGGAAAACTACCCCCCCCCCAAACCCCCACCCCCCCAAAAGGGGTATTTGGGGATTTACCTACTAAAGGGGAAAAAGACCCCCCCCCCCCCCCCCCCACCCCCCCAGGGGGTATGGTAAGGACCCTTCGTGAAAGTTTTTTTGACCCTTTTTTTCTCTTTTTTTTTGAAAAAAAAGTTTCTTCCTTTAAAAGGTTTTTTTTTTTTTTTTTCTTTTTTTTTTTTTTCCTTTTAGAGGAAGGGAATGGGAATCTTTCTTATAGCCAAAAAAGCCGACTGCAAAGGGCGATAACAGGGGTTCCCCCACATTTAAGTTTAAAACCCCCAATCATTAAAAAAAAATCAGCAACAATTTTTTTAAAAACACACTCACACACCCCACACACACACCCCCCAAAAACACACTGGAAAAATTTGTTAAAAAAAATAATTTCCCCCCCCCCGAAAATCCTTTATCAGATGAAAAATGTTAATGGATATCCCCCCACAATTGAAGGAAAGGGGGCCCCAAAACTATTCCCCAATTCCTGTGGGGGTGGGGGGTCTTTTTGAACTGGCCAATCTTCCCGACGGGACAACATATGGGTTTTTTCCGACTAAAAAGAAAAAAGGGGAACCTTTTCTGTTTTAAATGTGGGGGCCCAATCTGATGACGGAAAAGACATGGATGGGTTGTCTAACAAAACGGAAAAAAAAATCTTGTTTTGTTTGAACGTGGCCAAGGCAAAACGCCCAGCCCCGTGGGGGAATGGGTTTCTGGGTTTGCCGGGTTGGGGGGGTGGGTTCCCAAAACCCATAATCCCCTTGGGTTTTTTGCCCCGACCGGGGGCCCCACCCAGAATTTTTAATTGGGTGCGGAATCAGTTTTGGGGAAAACTGGGGCCACACAGTCGATTTTCATCCACTTAAATGATGTTTTTCTGAAATTTCCCCAAAAATTTTCCCGACCAAAATTTCAGGTCCTGACCCCTCGGCCTGTTGATGCTTTAAAAATTTTAAAAAGGGAACGTAAGAAAAACCCCGTCCCTTAGTCCAGAAACCAAAAAAGGAAATCCTAGCAAACTTTTAATCACCCTCAATCTTTCCAAACATATTTTTTTTTTAAAAGTCTCAAAATTCTGTGGCCCTTCATGGGGCCCCGCTCTCAAGATTACCCCCAAATTTTGATTCCTTTTGAGAATTTTAAATATCTATGTTCAAGACCACCCATCTTATTTTGCAAAGAAAACCCCCCTTTTCCAAAATACAAATCGCCCTTTCCCTTTTCAAAGTCGTTTTGGGGGGAAAAAAAAAACCCCCGTTTTTCTAAAAAAAAAAAACACACCAAAAACCTCTAAAAATTGACGTAAAAACCCCCAATTGGGGGGTTTCCCGTGCAAAAAAAATTTGGGTTAAGCTAACTGAAAATTTCCCCTTTTCTCTATGGGATAAAATCATTAAAAAAAAATGCAAAAAACCTTTGCATCTGGCCCCCATTAATGATCCCAAATCCATGGGGCCCTAGGCCCCCCCAAACCAATCCAAGGATCACAGATAAATTTCCAAATGCAAAGTTTTGGAAAAATCCTCTAATATGGGATTTCTTATACTTTGTTGCCTACTTTCAATTTTCTAATTTGGGGGAAAATTTTCCCCACCCCCCTTTTCAGTGGCTCTTCCTTTTAAAAAAACAAAACACATCACATTGTTTTGCGGGGTTTTTATGCCGCGGGCCCTGAAACCCAAACCCCAAAACATGTGGTTTACGGCAAAATTTAAAACCTCACCAGTGACCCAATTGTGGTTTCCGGGGGGGGGGTTTAAAGCCCCCAGTGACCCAGACGAAACACGAAAATTGGGAAATCACTAAGGGGAGAGAATAGCGGCCCCAAATTTTGACCCTTTTAAAAACCGCCAAACAAGTACCCCCCCCAAATGCAGGCATATTCCCCCAAAAAAACACTTTTTTTGGGTTAATATATAAACTTGCAAACTGAAACTTTTAAATTTTTTTGGGGGTTTATCATAAGGGGTTTTACCTTTTTTTAAAATTGTTTTTTTATTAAAGCAAATATTTTTAAAGGGGAAAAAACAACTTCTTTAAATTGTCCCCGGGATAAGAAAACAGGGGATATATGTATTTAAAATATCCCCCGTTATAACCACCCCCCCTTTCCCCCCCCCTTTAAAAGATAATGAAAAGCCCCACAAAAAACAAAACACCCAAAAAAAATAAAGGCACAACGGAAAGGGTTTTTTACAAACCCCCAAAACGAAATCCTTTTACCCCCAGAATGCAATGAGACACCCAAAACCTCTATATATCCAACACACACAGCAAAGGGAAAAAAAACCCCAAAAACAATTCAACTATATTAACAACAAACCCAACCATCAACGCATTCCCTTCCCTACCATGCAAAAGCATTTACTGGGACAACAAAATTTAACGACCCTTTCCCCCAGGGGGCACCACAACACCTCACCCCCTGAAGGGCCCAAAACCCCAAAGGGGCAAAGGGGGAAATCACATCCCTGGAAATTTCCCGGGGGAAAAATCAAGAAAAGGGTTTGGGTACCTCATAAAACCCGAGGGTGCCCCCCCGCAAGTTTTTTTTTCTCCAAAAAAAACTCTTTAACTAATTTTTAAGTTCCGGGTTTAAAACCCCCCCCGGGCACCCAAACTTTAAACCCCCCAAAAAGTTTAAAACAATGTTCAAGCCAAACCCAACCCAATTGCACTTCCCAAAACTTTGTTTTGAAGTCCCCCCGGCAGGTGCTTGACATATGCAAAAAAAAAACAAAATCCCCTTTTTAAAAAAAAAAACAAAAAAAAAAAAACCACAAAACCCCTAAAAAACAATGGCAAAACAGCGATCCCCACTATGATTAGTAACGTCATCTCTTTAAAAGACCCCTTACACTAATTTCTGAAGCGCTTGACGAAGTAGGGGGATCGGACGCGCAAGGGCGCAAACCCCCTACCCACCGGCACCAACCCCCAATACGGGGCGCCCCAAAGGGAACATTCCGCGGCGAGCCCTCAAGACCCCTTGCCCACACCTAAAACACCGTTAATTTGGGGGAACTGCCACCCCCCCTCGGAATTGGGGGGCAGACAAGTCCCGACCCGGGGAACCCCACCCTGCCGGCCCCCCACATCCCTCTCCCCCGGGGAGAGGGGTGGGGCTCGAGTTACATGGAAGTGCGGGGGACAACTGCCACAAAACCCGAGGCGACCCTCACAAATTTGCTGTTCAGGGGGGGTACAGAAAAATCCCCGGAAAAAATTAGACAAAAAAACAGGAAAAGGGCACACAATGGGGCAAAACCCCATTTGCCCCGGGCACTGCCAGACACCAACGCCCTGGAAAATTTCCAAAACCCTCGCTGAAAAACCAAAAACCGACAGGGCAAACGCGGACGGCCCCTGGGACAAAAACCCCATTTGCCGGGACACTGCCAACAGCCCAAAGCCCGGTACTGCAGAACCCTCCCCCTGAACACCGAAAAAATCATTTGTCTTCACTCGGGAGCCAAACCTTCAAAAGTCGGGCCCAGGGGGTACCGGAAACCCCTCCCCCAACGGCAGAAACCCCCAAAACAGGCCCCAAACCCCCCCCCTTCGCGGGTAACCCTCATTCGAAAAATTGCAGATACACGGCGGGCACCCGATTCACCGGAAAAATCACAAGACCAAAACCACATTCCAAAGGAATTCCCCACGAACAACGAAAAAACCCCAATTTTACGATGTTTTTTTTACACAAAAAAACCCCCTATTCCGGGGGGAGTCCGAAAGTTCTCCCCCCTCCCCCCTCCAAAAGCTGACCGGGAAACAAATTCCCCAGGAATCACCCCACTTCACGGGCCCCGCCCCCCTGGCAATGGGGGCAGGCCCCCACCCAAAATTTCACCGAACGACCCGGTTCCCTTCGTGGCCCTGGGCAATAAACCCTTTTCCCCCAAAATTAAAGTTAACCATTAAATAAAAACCTGAAGGGCCCCACGAACAATCCTTTTGATTAAAAGCATTTGGAAAAAAAAAAACCCTCTCTTCCCTACTGTTTTAAGCCTCCACAGAAAACCCTTTTCTCCATATGACTTTAAGAATTTTGCCAACCAAAATTCTCACGTCCCGGAAATTTCTCCACAAAAAAACGGAAGGGGTTTAGTAACAAACCCCCTCGGTTTATCCGACCACTGGGCGACTTTACCCCCCAAATACGAGTGCGAATGGCCCTCGTAAAGGGGGAATTCAAAAACCCCCTAAAAAGGAAGGGCAAACTTCTGAACCCCGGGTTTTTCCCCAAAAACCCAACCCCAAAAATTCCTTTTTTCCCCATGGAATAGTGTGCAGCTGGAAATTTACTTCCTTTTTTGGGGCCCCACTAAAAGGGGGGACTTTTTCCCTCCTCATGTTCCCCTTTCCCCAAAAAAAACTCCCCAAACCCCCACCTCAGAGGGATCGGTCCCCAAGAAAAAACACGTCCCCAACTGGGAAAAGGCAAAAAAAGGGGCGTCAAAACAATCTTCAGCTTTCTGGGAAACCCCCCTCACACTCCCCAAATTCCAAACCCCAATGCGAAGCCATTTCCCTTTGGCAATCAGTGAGTCAACGCTATTTCCCAAAAACCCCTTTGGAAAGAATTTGTCGGAGAACCCTACCCAAAAACCCCCCCGAAAAAAGGGGAAACCCGCTTCTTTTGTACTGGCCCAAAACTCCCGAAAAGCGCCCATTTTTTCTTCCCCCAGGTGATAACTCCCCTTCCAATCCCTTGTACCCCCCGGTAAGAAAACCCCACTTTTTCCCACCGCCCTTTGGGAAGGGCCGGTCCAAAAACCACCCCTTTGAATGCGATCCCCGAACCCGGGGCCCCAATACCCGACAAAAAGTTCCTTTAGTATCCCACGGGGTTTGGAAAAACCAAAACATCGCAAAAATTATCCCAAAATCGCTGTCCCCCATGGCTGAAGCAACTTCCCCATCATCCGGGGGGAAAAAACTGCTCCCGAATTTCACAAACCCAAAGGCATCTTAACCCCCTGATAAGGGCCCTTTGGGTCGAGAACGCTGTCCCTTTGGGGGGGCCGTCTTCCGGGCAACCGGGATCTGCCAGTATCCTTTTTTACAGGTCAACTTACTGAAAACCCTTTGCCACCCAGCTTTGCCCAAAATACTCTAAATTTCAAGGCCCCGTCCCCAAACTCAAAATATTTTGGGTTTAATCGAAAGCAAGTCAACACAGAACCGAATCTTTCCCAAATTTCTTTTTTACCACACTATTGGTGAGCAGTATGGAGGAAAAACTTCCCCAATGACCCCCCTTCTCACATCCCTCCCACCCTTTAACCCCAACACAGTCCCCCGTTGGGGTATGGGACTTGGGTAAAGGGCTCGATTTTGCCGAAAAAACTCAAAAGTTTGCTTTAACGTGCATGCCTCCCCAAAAGTTTTTAACCCCCGGGGAAAAATCTGTGAAGACAAACCCGGGAAATCGCCGACCCAAATGCCAGCTGTACCCTGAAAAACCCACCACCTTCCGCACCAAACACTAATCCTCTTTGGGTTCGACGCAGCCAGGGTACTACGGGAAATTCTTTCCCCCAAATTGGGGACCGCCTCAAAAAGCCTTCGCCGAACACTACTGTCCGCCACCCGCTGTGGGGTTCGAAATTTGGGCCTCCCCCCCCACAAAAGATCTCAACAGGTTGGGGTGGTAGAGCTTCCCCCCACCTCGGAACCCCGAACCTTTAATCGGGCCTCTTTCCCCCCCGGCAATCAAATGGAAACGGGGCCCCTTTCCAAGCCCGTTCCAACTTTTTGCTTGACTGGCGTAAAACCCAGCAAACCCCCCCTGTTTTTTAATTTTTGCCGGGGGGGCCCCAACATTTAAAAAGGGGGCTTATAATTTTTGCCGCTTTTTCCCAAATTTTCCTGGGTATGGGTGCAAGTCCCGGGGATTCTGTTTTCCCCCGGTTTGAACACATATTCCCCGCTGTCGGGCGCATGTCCCTATTGGGGCCAAAGATCACGCAGCACCTTCATTGGGCCCTTTATTCGCTTTCCCTACATTTCCCCCAATGGGGGAAAACCGTGCCCTTTTTTGGGAAAATCCCCTGTACCGAATAACCCGTGCCCGGCACCCAACAATCCCATTCTTTAGGGTTTTTTGAGTTAATCTCGGGGCAAACTTTTTCAAGGGACCATTAACGCCCGACAAATCCATTGCATTGCCATATAAAGGGTTTTTTCGCAACCCTTATGGACAATAACCCAACACCTGGCTCAAAAATGTTCTCGTAAACTGAGTAACCTTTGTCCCGTAAAAACCGAAATTTTTAATTCCTGCCGAACCACAGGAAACATGCCTCGGGCAACTACTCGGGGTTTCTGTGGGGAATTGGGGTAGCCTCTGATACCACGGGAATCCACCTTTCCCCAAAAATAAACCCCCGGGACCCGTTGCCCGACAAGGGGCAAAACATCCCACTAATCCACCCCTACCCTTTTTCCAAAAATTTTTTTTGCATAAAAGGCATTTTTGACAAGCGCACCGGTCTGACTCGGCCCCTTTAAACCAAGAAAGCCCGCCCCCTCACACATTACTTCACATTTCCTGCCTAAGTCACTGCCCCAATTTCCCGGCCAAAAGAAGGTGGGGAAAATTTTTTCCTTTTCTTTTACCCCCCCCGTGTCCACCAAGGAAAATCGGGGGTCCGAGAGTTAATACGGGCTTCCTTAGGAAATTCGGCACACAAACCGGGTTGTTTTCCCTCTTTACCTCTACTTAAAGTACCCGAAACTCCTTTTTTTTCCCCGTAAAGGAGACCCTATTTCCATTGGGGGTGGAAACACTAAAATTTTTTCCCCTGGGAGCTCTTTTTTTCCCCGTGCAAGGCTATCATCCTGTTCCTGCCCACGAATCAGCTCTCCTTTTTGATACACCATCACTTTGCTCCCTTAAAGGGAAAAATTTTGGGAGCCTGCCCGGGCTCCCGACCGAGCACGAGTTCCAAAACAAGCCCACCTAGGCGTTTTTCAAAACTGGCATTTCCCATGATTTTTTCCCCTGTTGGGGAAACTGGAAAACCTCAGGGTTGGGGCTTCCCCCCACCGGGATATGAAAAACCCCCCCCACACTTCCTCAACTGGGCCTCCAACAAACCAAAAACCCCCAACCCTTTCCCCTCAAAGTACGGCTGCCATGTACACACAGGGCCCCTTTTTGTGCTTTCGGCCACCTGGGTTTTAAACCCCTAAAAACGCGAGTCCTCCCCGAAAAATTTCATCCCCTTGTACCCCCAAGCCTCGCCGGGGACCACGGGGCTGCGATTCCCGTATCTCTGATACCATTCCCCTTTTCCCACCCTCACCCACCCTCGGATTGAAAGGGTTTTCCCGAGCAAGGGGACACACAAACGTAGGGGGAAACCCTTCCCAGTTAAAAAACTCTACCAACATGACAAAATATTAAAACAAAACTTCCTTTTAAGATTCGGGCAAAATTTGCTGGGTTGGGGGCCTTTTCCTTGCATTTATACAAATCACCCCCTTTTTTTATTCCTTTTTGGGGGCCCCGCCGACCGCTGGCTTTCCCCCTTTTAAATTTACTCTCCCCCCGCTGTCCCCTGGTCCCTTCGCTGGAAAATTCCTTGATTTTTAAACCCCCCATTTGCTTTGGTTTTACCTCGGAGCGTCCCCTTTTTACAATGGGGCCCCTTTTGCCCCCCTCGCCCAAACCGTCGGCCCTTTTCTTTTCCGATTCTTCCCAAAGGGCCCCTGCTTCACATTTTTAGGGGCAAACCTCGTCACTTCCGGTTGACAAATCAGGAAATAAAAAGGTTTAAAACACTTTTTTCCCTCGAAATGAATCTTTCAGGCCCCGCTTGTTTCGTTTTCCCGGGTCAAACCCCCACCAAGAAAAAAAAAACTTTACCGGTCTAAAAAAAGCTGAAACGTTTTTTTCCTACCTCCCCCTTCTTCAAAACCCCTGAACTTCTTTTCCGGGATGCCTCAGGGGTTTTAAACCCGGGAAAAAATAAAGCCATTCTTCACTTGGTCGAAACTTCGAATCAACGGCATTTATCGCAGAACACATCTCTTTTCTTCCCTCCAAAAAAAACTATTAGTTTTAGAGGAAACCCTGAGGTTTTTTTCCACGGCACAACGGCAAAAATGCTCGAAATGAGCCAAATTTCCTTCTACTCATCATTTTCTTTAACGGGTCAATTGCCACATGGGTTTCCCGCTTCGTCTTTAGCCCCCTTTTTCTCCCCTCCTTCAACTTTTTCCTTTCAGTCCCCCAACTTCCTGTTTCAAGACACAAACTCATTCGCCCCCGACCCTTGCTTTAGATCCACTCTATTTTCCTGGGAAACCGCGTCCTCTTGTCTGGTTTCCATCTCTTGGGCCTCTTTCGTCTTCTGGGAAACAATCCATCCTCCCTTTTTTTTTTTCTTTTCTGCCAAAAAAATAGCCCCAAACCAAACACAGCCCCCCCTTCCCCTTTTCCCCCTCCCTAATCTGGCACACTTCCTCTTCCTCTTCCCAAGCCTGGCAGCAATTCCCTTTCCGGGACAGCTTCCCCCCCTCTTCTTCTCTCCTAAGCTTTGGGACAGCTTTTCCCTTCCTCTCTTTCCCCCCCGCAGCAAAATTCCTCTTCCCTCTCCTAAACCCCCGGCACAACTTCCTTTTTTTCCTCTCTTCTAACCTGGGGCTAACACGGGTAAAAACCCCCCTGCTCCCTTTTCCCCTCCTTTTCCCTGACATTTTTCCCCAAACCACCCTGTGCCCCTCCTAACGAAAAGCGTTTCCCCCTTTTTCTCCGCATCCTTTGCTACAAGTCGCAAAAACTGGGTCCCAAATTTTCCCCCTTTAAAACCAAAACCCTAACCGTCCCAGGGGGATATTTTGAACAGCAGGGCTGCTAGGGGGACACCCAAAATTAGCAGTCCCCCCCCCGGGAAAAACTCCTAACCCAGGGTTAAAATCCGCAAGGGACGGGGCAAAGGGAGAACCCCCCCCGCTCTTCCAAGATTTTACACCCTTTCCCCCTTTTTCCTTGACAAACTCAACTGGACTTACGGTTTCCTTTTAAACCCTTTAAATTCGATCTTTTTGAAACCCCTTTTCCCCAGACTACAAGTCCCCCTACCCCAAGGGAAAACCAAAAAAAAAATTGTTTTTTCTTCTTTAAAATTCAGAACCCACACAAAAGAACATTCCCCCTCTCCCAACTGTGAAGCGAAATTTTCCCCTTTATCGTCCTAAGGCTGAATAAATAAAAATTTTACTTTTCAACCACAGTGCTTTTCTCAAAAACCTTCTCCCAAAACCCAAACCCCCGGTTAACCCACTGAGGCACAATTTAAAGAAACCCACCATTGAAACCCTTTTATTTTAACAAATTTTTCTTCCCAAAATTTTTAAATGTGACCATCAATACATTCCCCCAAAAACACATGAATGGTAGAAAAGGAAAAACAAAAAAAAACCATTCATACCCCCGGTTGCACCCAAAACCCAGACAATACACGACAACGTTAACCCGGGAACTATTTCAATAATTGGGAATTAACCCCTTCCCCCCCTACTAACCCCCGGCCCACCCCCAAACCCCCCACGCGGGGAAAAATTTTCTATTTTCCCAAAATTTAAAATTCCCAAACCCCAGGGTAAACACAACAATTTTTTTTTTTTGTCCTAAATAAAACCGAATTTTTTCCCCCCCATCTCCACCATATTTTCCCCTGATAAGACATAACAGGAAAATGGGATTAATAAAAACCCCCTTTAATAACCACCCCCTTTTTCCCCCTTTTACGAGATTTTTAAACCCCCCCCCCCCAAAAAAAAAAACAAAAAAACACAAACGAAAATACGGGCACAAGGGGGAAACCCTTTTTTAAAAAATTCAAAACACGCACCTCACCCCAAAAGGGCAAAATTTAACACCAAACCTCTAAAAACCAACACCCCAGGGGAAAGGAAAACAAACCCCAAAACAATTCAAAATATATAAAAAACAATACCCACCATCAACGCATGGGGGCCTTTTGCTACCATTGGGACGCATTACTTGCACATCTTCTTTAAAAACCCTTCCCTCAGGAGGCCCAGACCCCACCTCAGCCCACTGAAGGGGCCCAAAAAAAAAAAGGGACAAGGGGGAAATCACAACACCGGGAATCCCCCGGGTAAATATCCGCAAATTATACCCTCATAAAACCCGAATTCCCCCGCGATGTTTTTCTTTTTCCAAAAAAATAAACCTTTTTACTTTTTTTTTTCCCGCCCTTCAACCCCCGGACACCCCAAACTTAACCCCCAAAAAAGTTCAACACCCAATTGTTCAAGCAAACCCAACCCAAAAGTTTTTCCTTCAAAAACCCTTTTGGGCAAGTCCCCGGCGGGGGCATGCATAAACAAAAGAAAAAAAAAAAACTCCTTTAAAAAAAAAAAAAAAAAAAAAAACCCCGCACACCCCCAAAAAAAAACAATGGGGACACCGCGCCCCCACTATTAAAAAATAACGGGCGGCGCTTTTAAAAGATGGGCCCCCTTTCACCAAACTGAACCCTTGACAATAAGGAGAGGTTCGTGACCTCGAAGGGGGGCGGTCCCCTACCCACCGGGCACCCCAAACCCCAATTTGGGTTCGCCCGCGAAGGTTTCACTGGGGGCGGCCCCCCAAGACGCTTGGGCCCCCCCGGGAAAACACAGAATGAAGTCGGAAAACTGCCACAAAACCCCGACTGTGGAGGGGAAACGACGTCCCGACCGGGAACCCCAAAACCCGCCGCTCCACGGCGCACCACTCCGGGCAGAGGGATTGGGGCCGGGGTGACATGGAAGTGGGGGGTGACAACCCCACACCCGAGGGCGGAAACCCCCACAAAAAACCGTGCAGGGGATTTACAGATAACTCGCTGGAAAACCCTTTGACAACAACAAACGACACACAAAGGGCGACCAAACCCCCTCCGCCAACTGCCCAAAACCAAAAAACCCCCCGGAACCGGGAGAACCCCCTGGGGAACACCAAAAACCGACAGCAAGACGCGGACGACCCACGACGACACCCACAAATCCCGGACAAAATGCTCAACAGCCCAAAAACCCGTACGTGCAAACCCTTTGCTGGGAAAACCCCAAACATCATCCCCTTCACTCCCCGGGACCCAAAAACCTTCCCAAAAGTCGGGCCGAAAGGGGAACCGTAAAACCCCCCCCCCAACGGGGGAGAAAAAAACATGACAAAACCAACCCAACCTTTTGCCCGGGTAACCCCCTCAGTTCTTTCAACCTTTCAGAAAACCCGGTAAAATCCACCGATTTTTATCTCGGAAACTCACAAACAACACTCAATTCACCGGAATTTCCCCCCGAAATCGAAGAAAACTCCAATTTTTCCCCGAGTGTTTTTTTTTTACAAAACGAAACCCCACTTTCCGGGGGGATCCGATTTCCCTCCCCCCCCCCTCCAAAGGGGACCGGGAAAACAAAATTCCCGCAGGGAATCACCCCACTTTACGGCCCCCGGCCCCCCCCTGGCAATGGACAGCCACACTCCCAATTTTCCCCCTGAACGACCCCGTGGCCTTTTTGGCTACAAAGTAAATTTTTTTTACTTTCTTTGTACAATATTCATAATTTTAAAAACTTTTGTAAATTTTAAAAACCAAAAAAAAAAAAACCTTTCAATAAACAATTCTCTCTTTAACCCGATCAAAAATAGAAATTTATTCAGGGGAAAAAATTTCTTTTTCATAAATTTTAAAGGGGGGATAAAACCCCTTCATTTTTCATTTTTTTGCTTATTTTTGATTTTTTAAAGATTACTCTGCGCGTGTCTAACAAGGAAAGGGAGAAACCCAAAACTCTACTACAAGTGCTTCAGAAGCGGGGAAAAAACCCCCAGCCCAAAAAAACCTCAACCCGCCAAATTACTTTTTGGGGGAGCGCTTTCAGTGTTTGTTTCCGGGACATGCACGGCTTACTTTTAAAAATTTTTAATTTTTGTTTTTTTTCGGTTAAAAAAAAAAGCCCAAGTATTAAAAAAGCCCTTGTAACCCAAAAGTAAATTTTGGGGGGAAGGGGAGGGGGGGGGCGCTTGGAAAAAAAGAGCCTTAAAGAAAGGGAAACAGGTTAAAGAAAAAAAATTTTAACCTTTGTTTCCCTTTTTTTAAAAGGGAATTAAATTT
>JAFLJL010006841.1:0-11483 GCA_018398815.1 Conus ventricosus
AATCGCTCATCCTACTCCACTCTGTCTACCATCCTTTCTCCTCCCCTACCTACCATTTCTCTTCCACCCTCCTCTGGCCCTCTCTCTCTGTAGTTTTTGTTTGTTTGTTTGCTTGTAAGTTTCCTTTTGTTTTACCATCCCCCATCTCATTAGTGCTTTAATGAGCAGTTTGCTTATCATTGTAGAATTAGATTATCATGTTGTTATGTTCAATTGTCTGTATGAATGATATGTGCCGAAATAATGTATGCATGACAAGGACAGATTGTAAGACTAGGCTTTGGCCTAAAATCTTCATCCTGGGTATTAAAGATCAATCAATCAATCAATCAATCAATCTCTCTCTCTCTCTCTCTCTTCTCTCTCTCTCTTCTCTCTCTCTCTCTCTCTCTCTCTCTCTCTCTCAGTTTTTGCATGCGCGCCGGTGTACACTGTGCATGTTTCTTTTCTTCCCTATTGATTTTATAAGTGGTAAATTTGCGTGCAGTGTCTTGTGTAGTCATGTTTACTCAACCATTCCTCTCTCTCACTCTCTCTCTCTCTCTCTCTCTCTCTCTCTCTCTCTCTCTCTCTCTCTCTCTCACAGACACACACGCACACACACACACACACACACACACACACACACACACACACACACACACACACACACACACACACACACACACACACACACACACACACCACACACACACACACTCGACTTTGGGTTGAAGCAGTTTTCGTCAAGCGCTGGTCTTGTTTTTGTTTTGTTTTTTTCCATTAGTCAGGCTGTTAAAAGTTCATACCTAAACCACATCTGTAATGTTAATAATCATAATGAGGGTATTGACGGTAAGTTTCTGCTTTTATGTACATATTGTGAGTGCGCGCGCATGCGTGCATGCGTGTGCACATGTGTGTGTGTGTGTGTGTGTGTGTGTGTGTGTGTGTGTGTGTGTGTGTGTGTGTGTGTGTGTGTGTGGGCATGTGCACGCGCGCGCACGCGTACATGCGTGCGGTTCATGTATGTGTAAGAATTCAAGCGCTTCGGAACAGACACTTGTTCCAGCAAGCGAAGGATGGTGAATCTGTCTGGCACTTGACGCCACTATTAACCTTCGCAGAAAATAGCTCACAGGGTGTTGTGGACAGAGACAATTCCGCTTTTCTCGGTTTAAGCTCCTGCGCGCCTGTGTGCAGTCGTGTAAACATTGGTCAGCTATAGGCGCGATACAGACAGCAAAGCAATGTGTGGTTCCCTATTCTCCACGCTTACAGTAGAAAGAAACTCGTGGAGAGCAACCGTTTCGGTTATCTCCTGACACTCTAGGGTGTCAGATACAAGACCGCTCACAGACCCGGGCTTGTTGGATGCGCACAATTTGTTTATTCTGCTTTTCCGTCTCACGCTTTTGAAGACTTTGACTCCAGCGACTCAATGCAGCAGTAAGAATCTGCCGTGAGGGCTGTGCTGTGTCAGGAACACGATGACGGAGTCCATCCTGTAGTGTGTGCCAGCAAGAAGCTCAATCCAGCTGAACGCAACTATTCCATCGTGGAAAAAGAATGTTTGGCTCTGGTATGGGCGGTTCAGAAGTTTGAACCCTACCTTTATGGGGTAGAATTCACCCTACAGATGGACCATTCGCCACTTCAGTATTTGGATGATGGTCAAGTCGCCCAGTGGTCGGATCACCAGATGGGCATTGTTACTACAACCATTCCAGTTTGCAGTGGAGGCAATTCCGGGACGTGAGAATGTGGTTGCAGATTTCTTGAGTCGTATGAAGTAAGGGCTCTGTGCCGAGAGCTTAAAGCAGTAGAGGAACAGAGGGTTTGCTTTTATTTTCAAAAGGCTGTAACACTTAGGACTTGTTCGTGCGTTCCTTCAGGTTTTTATTTAAAGGTATACTTTAAATCTTGGGGGAAGGGTATTGTCCCGCACGAACTGATACAGGTCGCCTGAGTGACAATTGTGGAGTGTGGCCCGTCTATTGCCAGGTTGGCAGTGGCCATGAAGTGTGTGATTCCTGCCGGGAGTATGCTTACCTGTCAACTCTTGGAGAGGGGGAAGGAGGAGAACATTAGACTCGCCGGAATAGTGGGTTTTACGTATGTAAACGAACATTCGTGAAACTGGAGTTCTTCGATGGAGTGGGGAATTCCATGCATGTGAGTGCTGTCTTGTGAGTTTCCGAGGTGAATTCGGAGTGTCGTCGTGTGTCTGCAAGTCAGTACGAATTGAGGTGTTATCAGCTAAGGTTGGGTTGGCCTCGTGCTCAAGTTTGTTTCTGCCGTTGGGGCAGGGGTCTCGGTATGCCCTCGACCGACTTCTGAAGGTTTGGCTACCAGAGTTTAGACTGTCGTGTTTCGGTGTTCAGCGGCGGGTTCTGCATGTACCAGGGCGTTGGCTGTCTGGCAGTGTCCCGGTGACTGAGGGTGTCGTCCACTGTGTGTCACCAACGTTTTGACTGTCAGTGTTTCGGTGTTCAGCGGCGGGTTCTGCATCTACCAGGGCGTTGGCTGTCTGGCAGTGTCCGGCGACTGAGGGTGTCGTCCACTGTGTGTCGTTCCTGTTTTTGTCCAAGGTTTCTGGCGAGTTTCTTTACCTTCCCCTACACAGCAAATCCGTGAGGGTCGGCCTCTCGGGTTGGGGGGTCGTGTCATCTCCACCTCCACTGTCATCCCTGCCCATTCCTCCGCCTGGAGTGGGGACACACCTGGATCCGGCAGGGTGCGTTCCGGTCTGGACGCCGACTCCTTTATTTTGCAGTCCGAGTGTGCCAGTTCTCCGACTTCAGCTCTATCTTTTCTTCAGGGTGGGCAAGCATCTTGAGGGCTCACTGCCGTATACTATCTGCGTGTGACTTGCGAGTGTAGTTGGTGCCCGGTAGGTAGGGGACCGCGCTCTTCGATGCATCACGACTTTATTCCTGCTGCTTCATCTCAAGCGCTTCAGTGCAGGTCTTGTGTTTTGGGCGGTACATTGGTGTGAGGGCGTTGTGAAACAGACAACGTTTACGTGATTAGATTGGAAAACACTGTATTGCGCTTTTTTTTTTCAGGGGGGGGGGGGGAAGAGTTTGTTTTTCTTGCGTGTGTCAAGTACCCGCCAGGGACTTTGAACGAAGTACTGAAAGTGCAACATTGGGTTTTGGGTCACTTGAACAAATTGTTTTGAATATTTTGGGGGTTGAGCTTGGGTGTACGGATAGTCTGACACCGGTACATAACAAAATTAGCATAAGGAATACAGCTTAGGAAAAACATCGCGTGGGCATCTCAGGTTCTATGAAGTATCAACCTTGTTTGATATTTCAGCCTGGGGTTACCAGGTGATGTAATAATTCACCCTTGTCCCTTCTGGTATTGGCCTTCAGTGGGCTGAGGTGTGTGCGTGTGCCTCCTGATGGAAGGGTCATTATATGTGAATGTGCAGCACATGCGTGCACAGGTATGCATAAGGGGCCATGCGCTGATGGTCGCGTATTGGTGTTAGTATAGTTGGATTCTTTTGGGTTTTTTGTTGTTGTTGTTTTTTCCGTGTGGGGAAAACTGCCTGTGTGTGTTGGATGTAGAGATCTTGGTGTTTTCATCTGCCATTCTGTTGGTGAGAATGCGTGTGCGAATGCAAATAAAGCCTTCTGTTTGTGCACCATATTTTCTTTTGTCTGTGTGTTTGTTGTGTGGCGTTCGAACTCTCAGGTAAAAGGGGAAGGGGTGGTTATAAAGGGGGATATACTCATACATATATCCCTGTCTACTGTCTTATACAGTGACATCCCTATATCGTATCATTCGGCGTACGTCGGTCTACACCATGAAGCTTTTTTAGAGCAAATATATGTTCAGATTCGCAACAAGTAGCAGCTTTGTCTAAGCCCCATAATTCAGAGGCGTAAAGTACAACGGGCTGTACTTGGGTATCGAATAACCTGATGAATAACCTTAAAGGATGCATTGTTCAAAACATACAACTTTTTCATAACACATAGTGAAGCATTCTTTGCCCTACTTGCCAGATCATTACAAGCACTTGTGAAACTCAACCATGTAGAAAACATTATCCCTAAATACTTACATGCATTAACAACTGGCATATTAACATCACCACAAACCCATCTTTTTTTGCACCAAGACAGCCCCCTTACGAAACATAATAATATTCCTTTCTGACATATTAACTTTTAATTGAAGTGTGCCAGCTGCACGTCATAAATTATTCAACTGAGTCTGTAGCCCAACAGTTGTTTCTGATATAAAAATAATATCATCAGCTAATAAGATGATAAACAACTCTAAGGTATCAAGAGACAAAAAGGCACCATGTCTACAATTATTGATAAATTCTATAGCTACCTCGTTTATAAACAAAGAAAATAAAGCTGGACTACATGCATCTCCTTGTCTGACCCAGCTGTACAGTTAATGAAATCTGTCAGTTTACCTCCACAACGGACTCTAGCTCTAACAACATTATACATGCTTTTAATACACCTATAGAGTTTACCGCAAATACCATTTTTTATAGTACTGCCAAAGTACATTTCTATTGATTGAATCAAATACCTTTTGAAAATCTATAAAAGCAACATATAGCTTGCGATTACGAGAAAACTGCTTTTGGCTAAGTGCCAACAAAGTAAACATGTGATCCACGGTCGAATAACCTTTTTTGAATCCTGCTTGCTGTTCCCCAGTTATATTATTCTCTTCCATTCTTGTATACTCCTATTAATAATTATTCCTAATAGTTTATTACTAATGTCACAAAGGAAAATTCCTCTATAATTATTGGGATTGTCCACATCGCCTTTTTTAAATATAGGCAAAGTAATTTATTCACACCAAAGATCAGGTACAAACCCTCATTAGATAACTTATTAAATAATTTATGAAAAAAAAAGAAACACACACACAAAAAAAACAGCACAGCCTGCTATGTTCTGTGCTTAAATAATTCTCCAAGAAAACCATCTGGGCCAGCTGACTTGCTATTTTACAGTTTTCTAATAGCTGAAGTAACCTCTTCTATGGATATTGGACGATTAAATGAACTATCTACATCAGCATCCGCCACTTCTTCATTAACACTGTCACTGACATTCTGTTCTGACAAATTTTGGAAATGATGAAACCGAATATTGCTAGTTATCTTATTCTTTGGTTGTATTCTTTTGAAAGATACTTTCTGAACAGTGTCCCAGAAGTCTTTTTGGCATTTGACTGAGGAAATCAATTTAGCTATTAAGAACTTATTAAACTCTTTCTCCTTTCTTTTTAACATTTTTTTCTTTTTTTTTTTTTTGTATTCCAGCCTTGTAATACAATCAGCCCCTCTATCTCGTGGATCATGAGTACATGAGTACAACAGCTAATTCTTCATAATTTTCTAGCTTTTTGTTTACTGACTCGGCACTCTTTGGCATACCAATCATCACAAAGTCATCTGTGATTTCTATTGACACGTATATGCTTCTGTATACACTTAGCACTTTCATTTACACACTCATTAAACATGTTCAAAGCTTCATTTACGTCAGATTGTTTCATATCTATGGCAGTTTCAATTTTTCTAATAACATCTACGCTACACAATAGTTCTTGAAATCGATTAGCACAATCGTTATTCCATACAAGTTTGTCCACAACATGATTTACTTGTTCATTACTGTCAACAACATTTTCCTTTGGAAAAAACAGCAATGAAAGAAACAGGCATGGGATATACCAAAGCAAGAAGATCGCTTGAAATAATAAAGTAATCATCAACACTGCAGCCAGAATCAGATATGTATGTATAGCGTCCTTCCAGGTCGCTGTTACATACCCCATTCAGAATACACAAATCCAAGGCAGTGCATACATTTAGCATCAGCTTTCCGTAATTATTTAATGTACAGTCTTCAGAGTTACGATTTATACTGAGAGAATGACTATCACATTGTCTATCAAAAATGTTTTTCCCCCGAAAAATCCTGAGAGATATTAGATGATCTGCTATTCAGGTCTCCATTTAAAACTATGACATACACATCTCTTAATAACAAACATTCTATCAAACAATCTTCAAGCAAACTGATTCCATTTTCAACACCAAAACAAATGTGTAAAAAGGAGAATTTCCCGGGTGACAGAAGCAACAAAAATACAAAACATCTTTGTCTGTTCCAAACAATTTTTTGTCAATTACAAATACACAAAAATTGGAATGATTGAATCAGTAGCTTTTACAAAGGGAGATAACTCCTTCCTGATCAAACAAACAATTCGGCACGATGCTCTCCCTTGTCTACTGAACTTGACAGCAGGTTTGCAAAACGCATCATAGTCAGACAATAGACTATCAAACTTTCACTCATCAAGAAACGTTTCAACAAGGCAGACAAAATCAAACTTCAAAAGAAATGCAAAGAATTCTGGATCGGCAAGTTTTGACTTTATGCCATTAACATTCAATAACAAAAAAGAAAGAGGTTTGTTTTCATTATATGCACACTCCCGCTCTCTCCTCCCTCGCTCTCTCCCTTACGCACACACGGGATTTTCGCAACTGGATCTGGCTGGTTACTATTTCTCAGCTGGCAGCTGGCAACACGAACATCACTGTCCCTGTCTATTGCTGTTGGCGAGATTACCGGTGTTCTCGTATTTGCTCGACCCCCTACTTGTAATGTAGCATGAGGGAAAGAAAATCGGGCCCCGCCAAACTTTACTAAAACCCTTAAACCCCTCCTGTCCACCCCAACTTTCTCACACGTGGAGAAAGTTTGGAGGCGCCCTATATTTCTCCACATGGGAAAAGTGCAAAGGGGAAGGGCCCAACATTTTCTCACAACCCCACACTTCTTCTTAAGTGGAAAAAGTGACCCCCCACATTTCTCCTAAATGAGAGAAGTTAGAATGAGAGAAACCTGGGCCCAAAACATCAATTTTTGAGAGAAAGGGAAATTTTGGCGAAAAAATTGGGCCCAAGGGGCGCGATTGCACGTGAAGTGCGACCCAATCTGTCACCTCAAAAACCTAGGGGGCAGACGGGTTCCGTTAACAGAAGAGAAAAGGAAATGGACTTTCCCTTTTGTGCCCAAATGAATCCAAACAATCCCCATGAAATTGATCAACAGAAATTTTTAACGGGACCCATCATGCTGTTGTGATGGTTTTTTAAAATCGCATGGGATTATGTTGCCTGCATGGATGGACGCCGGTGTCGTTTGTAGATTAATCCCAAAATATGGAAGCCATTTATTTAAATTTTTTAAAGGCCTTTTCCTCTTTTTCAGACATCATTATTTACACCCCCCTCCCCCCCCTTCTCCCCCCCCCCCCCCCCCCCCCCCCATCCCCTTTTTCCTATTTGCTCCCCTTTCCCCACCCCCTTCCTTCAAACCCTTTATGCGAAGGGGCCCAAAAGCCAAAAACCCTTTTAAAACTACTCGTATTTTCTCTCTCCGGGGTTTTTAAAACACACCAACACACACACACAACACCCCCCACAAAAAACACCACACACACCCCAACCACACAACACAACACACACAACACACACACATAGACGCCCCAAAAACCCCCCTCCAAATGTGCTTTTGCGTTGTGTGGTAAATTAGTATATTTAGTATTGCAAACCAAGTGCTCTGTAAGTTGCGGGAAAAGGGGCTCGGAAACTTATCCTTGGAATTTTTTATTTTTGTTTTTTATTATAATTATAATATATATATTTATATATAATATATATATTATATAATATTATATATATATATATATATATAGGATGAATATGATATATATCCGGTGGGGTGTTGCCCGGTGGGGGGGGGGTGCGGTAAAGGGAGGGGGACAAACTAACAAACGCTGAGGGGTGGTTTGTCATCCCCCAACGGGTTTAGACTGGGTTCCAGAAATGTTTGTATGTTAGTCTCTTTCTTTGTAGGGTTAAAATTTTGGAAAAAGGGTAGGGGGGACGCCCGTTTGTCTGTCTGCGAATCACATTTACTTTTTCTTGTGTGCCCCGGTTTGCGCATGTTTACTTATTTTTTTCACATGGGCTTTCCCTTTTAAAGTTTTGTAGCTCCGAGAAAAAAAATTAGAGAGAAGTTCAAACTCGGTTGATAAACAGAAAGAACAACAAGTCAAGTGCTTTTTCAACAAAAACTTTTACTCGCTTTAACAGGGGTGAGATTAAAGCTGGTGACATGCCTGTCCTTTTTGCACTTTAACACATCAAATTTACTTGCTTAACATGGAAAAGTGAAAAATTTAATCAAAAGGAGGGGTCGCTTAGGTGTTTTGTGGTTCTCCTGATTCATCATTAAGAAAGGGGAAAGTTCTGGATGGCTGATTGGGAGTCCTCTTAGAATACGGGACTTATTGAAGCTGGGAAAAGGTATTTAAACTTCTTCTTTTTGTGCGGTTCTGATCCTGCTGTTAACCATTCTTAGTGCGGGCTGTGGGGTTCCTCACCAACCTGCTTGAAAAGGGTAGTAGCGTAGCCATGGTCCAGGTCTGCGATAAAGCAACCGTCTGTAGTTAAGTAAGAAGGGGCTGGGTTGCGGTCCCACACATCTGCCCTCTACCCTCAGAAGAGGGGGAGAACCCCGGCCCCAAAAAGGTAGTCCATGTAGAGTTTTACTAAAGACAACTCCATTTTTTTTTTTTAGGTTTTAGTGGGGTTTACAAAGGGTAGGAGACAGTAAACCCAGGTTTTGGAGTGTGTGAAGTGCCCTGTGTGCCCCTTCTTTTTTATGCTGAACTGTCGTCAGGTATTTTGGGTGACAGGGGGGTTTTACTCAAAATGAAAGGGAGGGGGGGGGGGGGGGGGTTTTCCTCCCCAAACCCTTTTTTTTGGATTGGGCCCGTTCAAATGTTTGGAATACATGTCAGTTTCCCGTCAAAACAAAAGCATATAATTCACCAATGCATGGAAAAACGAAAAGCCAAGTGACCCGGCATGTTTAACAGCTGGTTTTAACCACCCTGAATGACCGTCAGGGGGTGGGAGTGGGTTTTGGAGGAAGGGGGCAGAAGGAACCGGAGAAACAGTAATAGCCGCTTCTGGCCACTTGTCCTCCACCATTTTTTTTGGGCGAAAAGGGCCTAAAAACCCCCTTTTTCTGTTCTCTACAATAAGATTTAAAAACCAAAAAAAAACGATTATTTACCCAAAAAAGGGATCTGTGTGGGTTATCGTTTTCATACTAATTTTCTAAAAATTTTCAGATTTTAGTTTTTTTTTAATCTTGTGTTTTTTTTGAGTTTTTAATAACACTTTTTCCGCAAACATTTACAAATGCATCTCGTTTTCATTTAAAAAAAATACAGTCTTTAATTGTTTCCCAAACTTTTTAAAATGGTTATTTTTTGGGATAAAAAACCCCCACATTATCCCGCATGTTTCCCCGAAAATATTTCGACAAAGGTTTTTTTTTTTAACTATTCCTTTCTGTGAACAGTCATCTATATAAAAAGTGCTGCGTTCCTTCAAAAATATAAAAACGTTCTAGCACTCACTCATTATTGTAATTAAACTAAAAATAGTTTCACTTTTATATAAACCTTCATCGTGAAGCTTTGTTCCCAATTTAAGGGGGCAGAAAAAACACAATATGGTTAAAATTAATCGAAAAGTTTTTAACAGGTTGAGGTAAAATTTTTTTTCCACAACCAGTTGTCCACAAATAATGAACAATGAGGGGTTTTTGTCATAAAGTTTAATGCTCCCCGTTTATAACAGAACTTATCAAATCCAGTTATTGTTTTTTTTTATGCCTCTGTTAAAACTTGTTCAGTTAAAAAAAACCTTTTAAGGCAAATGGTAAAATTAATCCAATTTATTTTTTGAAGATTATTTTATTTTTAAATAATAGATTTTTTTCTTTTGTTATGCCTTAAATCCTCCCATTGTAAGAAGGGCGAGGTAACTTTAAGTTTTTTTTAAAGTCTAAGTTTTGCCACTAATTAGAATTCCCTTTTGAAGGACCACTAACGCCCACAACCCCATCCCCCCTTACATCTTTTAAAACAGAAATTTCAAAATCATTGTGAAGTGTCTCCTAATTTCATTTGTGGAATGAATGTAATCTTGTAAAAGATTTTTAAAAAAGTTTCTCTTTTGTGGAGGGGTGTCTGTTTATTCCCCAAAGCTTTATTTCAACTCCCCTTTTCCGAATATTGCGCCCGGATAAGACTTAATGTAAAGGGCCCGAGTTTAATGCTTTTCTGAAATTTTTTGCGGCTAAAAAAAATTTAAAGGGCTTATGAATTCAAATTTTATTTCCCATTCTAAAAATGGTTCAAAATGCCATTTAAGGTCAGGTTTTCGAACTATTTTATATTCATACTGGCCAACTTATTTGCTTCTAGATTGCGCAGTTGTTCTAGTTTAGGAAAACTTTTTGTTGTCCCCAACCTCTTTGCGTTTATAATCACCATCTTTAGTGTACTCAAACCATACAAAGTGCCTACACCATTTTGTTCAAAGTCTGAAACGTCTGCAAGGTCTTTTAATTCTAAAGTTATACACCTCACAGGCGCAATGTAAACTCCGGATTCATCTGGCCGCGCGACATTTTTTGGTACAACTTATTATTTTATTTCCAAAACAATGTGCAGGTTATCACATTTTACGACTTTCCCCGTTTTGTCTTTGATTTTTTTATTAAATGATCCGACCCTCCCACAAACTAATCTTTTAAACTGTAAATTAGGGAATTGTAAAATTTTCCCATAATCGCAATATGCAGCTTTCCCTGACGGCAGAGCTTTTAAAAAAACAGTTGAGTGCCTTCCATCATATAAGTTTTCATTAGTGCTTAGCTCATTTAAATGAACTTTGAGTAATGAATGTACTGCAAATTGAGCGGGCTTTCCCCTCAAACGTAGTTTCATCTGGGAAACACTAAAACTTTTTGGGGGGTAGATTGCTGTTGTAAAGCCTAGCATTTTAGCTAGCTCTCTATCAAAATCGTATTTTGCATCTTCAGGGTTTTAATTTAATATGTTTTTTAGATTTGCATTGTTAAGTTTAAGAGTAATGTTAAGTTACTCATTGCTTCTTTTAGTGAGCAAAAAACCCCTAATAACCATCAGGTATTGTTAACTGTTTAACGTCGTTTGTTCTCCTTTCTTTTTTTGTAATCTTATTATTCTTCTTGGCTTCAGTTATATTAAACCATACGATTTGTAGAATATTTCATGGAGAGCGACCATTTTGGTTCCCCAATCGTTCTCAACAGCATGTTTTAAATCCCTAGACTGCTGGTTGTTTGTTACAACTTTTTTTAAACAAATAAAGAGCGCGTTTAAATATACTAAAATGCAAAATATTTGTTGGGCCGCACTACATCCAAAAAAGCACTGATACCTACATGCTGTTTACCCAAATGCCCTTTTCATAAAAGGTGGTACTCCATGGCAAATATCTTTAACCCTATTTAAAAAATACATCGCAAAAGTGTGTTCAGTAAACGAATGACAGCGCTTTATTAAATTTTACTAAAGTATGC
>JAFLJL010006842.1:0-10000 GCA_018398815.1 Conus ventricosus
GGAAATGCGGTTGTGCAACGGAAAATGGTTTTAAGCCGGTGTTTACATGACTGGATAATGTGGTGTTTACACTGACTGGATAAGCCTGTTTACACTGACTGGATAATGCGGTGTTTACACTGACTGGATAATGCGGTGTTTCAGACTGACTGGATAATGCGGTGTTCAGACTGACTGATAATGCAGTGTTTGGACTGACTGGATAATGTGGTGTTCAGACTGACTGGATAATGCGGTGTTTACACTGACTGGATAATGTGGTGTTTACACTGACTGGATAATGCGGTGTTTACACTGACTGGATAATCGGTGTTTACACTGACTGGATAATGCGGTGTTTACACTGACTGGATAATGTGGTGTTCAACTGACTGGATAATGCGGTGTTTCAGACTGACTGAAAAATGCGGTGTTTGGACTGACTGGATAATGTGGTGTTCAGACTGACTGGATAATGCGGTGTTTACACTGACTGGATAATGCGGTGTTTACACTGACTGATAATGCAGTGTTTGGACTGACTGGATAATGCGGTGTTCAACGACTGGATAATGTGGTGTTTACACTGACTGGATAATGCGTGTTTGGACTGACTGGATAATGTGGTGTTCAGACTGACTGATAATGGGTGTTTAGACTGACTGATAACGCGGTGTTTAAAATATTATTATTATATTATTATTATTATTATTATTATTATTATTATTATTATATGTTATTCTTACTCTTTTTATTATTATGTTTTTATAATAATTACTATTATCATTGGTGTTTTTTTAAATTATGATTATCATTATTGTTCTTGTCTTTGTTTAAATCATCATCATCATTATGATTATTATTGTTATTATTATCATCATCATCATCACCATCATCATCATCGTCGTCGTCATCATCACCACCATCATCATCATCATCATCATCATCATCATCATCATCATCATTATAATCACAACTACTGCTGTTTTCGCTTTTTAAAAATTGGTTTTGAAGTGTAACTAATGTGTTGATTGAAATCAATACTTCTGTTACTGGTTTTCATAGTTAAAGACACATGACCCATGCCAATGCAAGAGATGTAGTATTTAGTTTGATATGGCAGTTGAAGTAGTTGATATAGTAACGGAGAAATGGCCTAAAGACGTAGCATTTAGTTTGATATAACAGTTGATATAGTAACGGAGAAATGGACCAAAAGATGTAGTATTTAGTTTGACATGACAGTTGATATAGTAACGGAGAAATGGACCAAAAGATGTAGTATTTAGTTTGATATGACAGTTGATATAGTAACGAGAAATGGACCAGAAGATGTAGTATTTAGTTTGACATGACAGTTGATATAGTAACGGAGAAATGGACCAAAAGATGTAGTATTTAGTTGATATGACAGTTGATATAGTAACGGAGAAATGGACCAAAAGATGTAGTATTTAGTTTGACATGACAGTTGATATAGTAACGAGAAAATGGACCAAAAGATGTAGTATTTAGTTGACATGACAGTTGATATAGTAACGGAGAAATGGACCAAAAGATGTATATTTAGTTTGACATGACAGTTGATATAGTAACGGAGAAATGGACCAAAAGATGTAGTATTTAGTTTGACATGACAGTTGATATAGTAACGGAGAAATGGACCAAAGATGTAGTATTTAGTTTGACATGACAGTTGATATAGCAACGGAGAAATGAGCCAAAAGATGTAGTATTTAGTTTGACATGACAGTTGATATAGTAACGGAGATATTGGCCCAAAGACGTAGCATTTAGTTTGTTATGACAGTTAAAGTAGTTGATATAGTAACGGAAATCGGCAAAACCAAAACAAAGGGTTCCGCTGCTTTACGTAGTCAATATTTCAGCACATTTCCTTGTACTCATATTCTACAAACCCATTGTCTTCTTTACGTAGACACTATTTCAGCACATTTCCTTGTACTCATATTCTACAAACCCATTTGTCTTCTTTACTAAATGAGGTTTTCACGAATGTCGGCCGTACATGGCCGCCGCATTTTTAACATGGTAAGGTGAAAGGTGTATAAATTAGAAAAATAACTACTTCTGCATGGCCGCCGCATTTGTAACATGGTTAAGTGTAAGGTGCATAAATGAATTGTTAAAAAATAACTTCTACTGCATATCCGCCGCATTTTCAACATGGTTAGGTGCATGGTGTATAAAATTGTTAAAATACCCCCAGGAGGCCGTTTCTTTGTAGGCTGTAAAAGATGAGGCGATCTCTTTGTCGAGCATCATTCAATGTTAGCGCCTTGGAATATAATAAGACCAAAAAAGAAAAAAATGGCCTCAGAAACATCATACCCCCACCCACCCCAACACATATGTACATGTACACACATGCAATCACACAGGCACACACACACACGCGCTCGCACACACACACACACACACACACGCACGCACGCACACACACACACACACACACACACACACACACACACACCAACACACACACACACATATATATATATATATATATATTTGGCTCATGTGCACACACACAAAACACACACAAACACAAACACACCACACACACACACACACAACACACACACACACACACACAACACAACACAACACAACACAACACAACACAACACACACACACACACACACACACACACACACACCACACACAACATGCACACACATCCACACACATGCACACACATCCACACACACACACACACACAACACACATGCACACACACACACACACACACACACACACACACACACACACACACACTCACACACACACACACACACACACACACACACACACACACACACACACACCAAGGCAGCCTTTTGTATGGGCTCATGATCGGCTGGGCTATAAATAAAATTAAGTCACAAACACACGCGCGCGCGCACTCTCTCTCTCTCTCTCTCTCTCCTCTGCTCTCTCTCTCTCCCTCTCTCTCTCTCTCTCTCTCTCTCTTCTCTATCTCTTTTACACACAACACACCAACACGCACGCACGCACGCACGCACGCACGCACGCACGCACGCACGCACGCACGCACGCACGCACGCACGCACGACACACACACACACACACACACACACACACACACACACACACACACACACATTCACACGTACACACTAAAAATATTTCTTGTCCATAGGATAATTTTTGATCGAATTAATGTTGTGCTAAGATGTTTCCAAATTTTGCTGTCGTGTCCCCATATTGTTTACTTATTATTTAAAAAAAAAAGCATTTTCTTGCTTTAGTCACAATATGGTTGATATGAGCGTTCCACGTTAGCTTTGTTGTAAGAAACAAACCCCAAAATTTTACCGAATCCTTGTACTGAATTGTTTCGTTTTCAATTTAAACATAGTAGCTCAGCAGGATTACTACCATTATTGAAAAGCATCATATGATCTTTTCTGAAGATAATGCAAGACCATTTGTGACCATATAATTGTTATATTTTATCAAGTTCCCTTTGATATAGCTTCTTGATATAGTTTAATGCCCTTTTAGATGTATTTCTTTTCATAATAACATTCATCCATATACAGATATCATCTGCATATTGTACTGATACTACATGTTTTGACAAATGTGATGGCAAATCGTTCATCAAGATATTAAATAACAGAGGTGCAATTACGGAACCTTGTGGCAAGCCCATGTGAATAGATCTAAAATTTTAATATGAATTACCTACTCTAACTTGTATACTTCTTTTACTCAAAAAGCATTTAATGAAATGGTATAGATGACCCGATAAACCAGTCTGTTTAAGTTTATAAAGAAGCTTGGCATGCCAGACTTGGTCATAGGCTTTCTTGATATCAAAGAAAGTTGCAATAATGTTTTTTCTTCTCGCAAACTGTTGTTTTATGTTTTGTTGTAAGTTTCACCAAATTATCGATTGCAGACCTGCCTTTCCGGAAACCTGCTTGGTTAATGGGAATGATTTTATTTACTTCACAATAATGAACCAATCTTCTTAAAATAATCCTCTCCAGAAGTTTACATGTATGTGAGGTTAGAGCAATTGGCCTGTAACTATGTTTGTCCACTGAGATTTTACCATGCTTTAGAATAGGAACGATGACAGACTGTTTCCAGTGTTCTGGCATAACACCCTCAACCCAACATTTCTGAAACAATTTATGCAACAATAAAACAAAGTTATCTGCAAGTGTTTAAGCATATCATTAGAAACTATATCTAATCCTACAGATGATTTCTTATTGGGAAGAGATATAAGTGCATCTTTGACTTCATCAAAAGTAATTGGAGCATTGATGAAGTGACTGTTGTCACTAACTGGATCTTTGTATTCATCGTTTCCTTCTTCTTCAGTTGTATATGTTTTATTTTTATGGGCCAACCTTCTAGACGCATAGAGTCTGAAAACATATCAGCGAATAATTCTGCCTTTTTGAGTTGACGAAATTCTTTGTTCTTCAGTCTTATAGGACAAGATGGCAAATTTACACTTTTTTTCATTTCATGAAACTTTTTCCAAACTTTTTGGAGATCTGTATGGTTTGAAATTTCATTTGTACAGAAAGAGGACCAGTATTGCCTTTTCGCCTGCGCTATTACCATATTGCTATGATGATTTGCTTTTCTTTTAGCAATTAGATTCTCTGGTGATTTGTCTTTTAGATATATCTTAAACATTGATTTCTTCTTATTTACGGCTGCATCACAGGCTGGTGTCCACCAGATATTTCCTGAATGTTTGTTTGATTTGACTGGATGAACTTTGGAATTGCTACATCAGCAGCTCTAAGAATGGCACAAGTAAAGTATGATATAATTGGTCTATGTTATCAGTATCAACACTTTCAGTATGACAAGCATCCAGACTATTTTTGAATTTCTCCCAGTCAGCAAGTTTATAATTATATTTTGGAATTTGTCTACGTGAGATTCATAAGACTCTGTCATTTCATTAAATGTTCTAATAATGGGAAGATGATCGCTACCCAAAGTATCATTAAAAGTATCCCAGCTACATTCTGGGGCTAGCAAAGGAGATACCAAAGTTAAATCAATTGCTGATACCCTGTGTGTTGAGATGTCCGGAATTCTAGTGATGCGGCCATCGTTTACGCATATATAAACAAGAATCAACGATATTTTCAACAAAGCGGTTACTAGTAACTGATGCACAATCTTTATCACAGAATGGGGAATGAGCGTTAAAATCCCCTGCTATCAGCCACTTTTCTTTATCTTGAAGAGTATGTAACCATTCTATGTTAAATTCATTGGGTCCTTTAGGTAAGTACGCAGAAATTACGTTTATTGTATGATTTTCATTAAATTTTACTTGAGCTGCACACAAATGTAAACCGTGAGTATTATTTGGTGCAGGGGGAGGGCGTACTTTGTAATCTATCCCTTCTTTAATATATATAGCTGCACTGATTTTAGAAGTATCCTCAACTTGCTCATACACAGGTGGATAATAATAACCTTAAGAAACTTCAAAGTATCGACTGCAAAGGATACAGGCTTGCTCTTGGTGTACCCTTTCACGCATCAACCTTCGGAACTTATACAGAAATTGGAGAATTGCCTTTGGATGAATATCGAAATCTTGCATGTGCAAAGTACGTTCTTAGGACCTCAACACTTGACAACTTTGTCTCGGAAGAAGTACAAATAAAATCAGAAAATAAATTATCCTAAACGGGCCAGACAGATATCTTTATTAAAGCCAATTGCTCATATGTATCTGACTACTTAAAGAGTCGAAATAAATCCACAGTGTATTGATGCACAGCAAGTATTTCTCCTTACCCTAACTGGAGATGAATAAACCACATTTTGATATCAATTACACTGATGTGAAAAAGAATGAGAATTCAAATATTATGCAAAGTGAAGTCCGATTTTACCTAGAGAATAAATACCCAAATCATTTAAAGGTATACACAGATGGCTCACTCTTAATGATCACCGTGCTGGTTCAGGTTTTGTTATACCAGCTTTTAAAAAAAAGAAAAGATCATACTTCATTGGTAAAAATCGATCAATATTTACCGCCGAACTCGTAGCTATACTTATGGCTCTTAATTACATAGTTGATCTTCCGTTGAACATTTTTCAAATTTATTCTGCGTCGATTCTCAGTCCGTACTGTATGCTTTACGTTCATTTGATTACAAAAAAAAATCCAAAATTATCAAAGAAATCGATCAAATGATTAACATTTTAAGTTTAAAGGGAACCAATATCACCTTTTGCTGGGTTCCTCACACGTTGGATTATATTCAAACGATTGTGCTGATAGAGCCGCAAAAAAAGGTGCAAGGCAAGACAGGGAATCAATGGAAATAAACATCCCATTATCCGTTACAGAAGGGAATCAATTACTAGAGCAAGCATCGTGAACAAAGTTTCAAAATCTCTCCATAGGAAGGAGAAATTCTCTGTCTCTTACTGAATTCGGTTAGTTAAACAAACAAAATAGCTGTGAATTATAGCAACAGTTTCAAATTTAGACACATTACTTCGCTCTCTTATAGGATAAAGCTTAATGCCTTCAAAACAAAATTCAGCAAGAATGTTAAATGTCTGTGCGGTGAACAAATTTCAAACCAACACATTCTTCTGGAATATATATATTCGATTATAACACAGCTTGCGTTTTGTCCTAGATGAAGAAATAGGTGGAAGTGGGGTGTGTGTGTGTGTGCTGGAATGGTGCTCGTACTTATCCTTGGAATTTATTAGTTTATTATATATATATATATATAATACCACAGAATTATGGACTTTGGTGTGTCTCTATTTGACGCCAAGAGCACAGACACAATCAGCCGTGTCTCCCTGATGAGTCCGATCCAGCGGACGAAAGGCCTAGGAGCAGGCAATACAAATAGATCTGCCTTCAAAGGAGAGTACGACGGTTCCCTCAGGCAGCTAGTGAAGGGTTTCTCATATTTATAATATATTCCCCCCATTTTCTTCATCTTAATTTTTTTTTATTTTTTTTTTAATAATTAAAATCTTTGCCAAGTCATTACTATAATGACTGAAGAATTGTTTACCTGCACTTGTTTTCTCCCACTGTTTAGTTGTTCAGCTATATATATATATATATATATATATAGAGAGAGAGAGAGAGAGAGAGAGAGAGAGAGAGAGAGAGAGAGAGAGAGAGAGAGAGAGAGAGAGAGAGAAGAGTGGGGGGACAGGACAAGACAAGACAAATGTTTTATTATCATAGCATTGCAGCCGTAAGACAAGAGGGTGAACATGAACAATTGTATGCACATAGCAATATTATTTACTGATTTCACACATGAATAAACATACACGCCCACACAAACGCAACGCGCGCCACAAACAGCACCCCCCCCCCCCCCCCACACACACACACACACACACACATTGATACAGGATCATCTTGAATAGTTACTTTTTTAAGTTAAATGTTATCCCACATTAATTCTAACTTGCTCTTTATTATCTTCATTGCCTGTGCGACAGATTTAATAACAGTTTGATTACTGCTGAAAATGATTTTTATAACTTTGTTCTGATCGGGAATGGTGGGGAAGGATTCCAGTATGACACATTTTTACGGATATCATCATAAGTGGCACAGTAAAATAAAACATGAGTTTCATTTTCGAATCCATTTCCACATGATGGGCAGTTTGTTATCCGCTTGGTCATTTCGAAACCACTGAATACAATTTTTAAGGCCAGAAACTCGGAGTCGAAATCTTGAGAAGCTGTCTCTATGCTACTTATCAGTAACACATGACAAATATTTTTCAGGCTCAAAGACATTTTTGAAATTATTAAACCATCAATATTTATCATTATTCTCCAACTGAGAATGCCAGTTCTGTTTAAAGCAGAAAATAAGCGTATCTTTCAACTTTAGAATAAAAGCAGATTCACACCCAACACCTTGACTCAACCAGACTATGCCATACCCATTTTCCGTCAAAAATGTTGTACTTTTGATGTCCATTTAAAGTGACCAGATTTATGCTGCTTTAACAGCATTTCATAAGCCTGTCTACATATTCTTGAGGTGGGCAGTGACACGATTTTAACCAGTATTTGATACACTTTATTGATGCCCTTAGATACAGTGGGTATCTTCCAGTTTCCACAAAGACCAGATTGTTTGAGACATGCAGGGGGCATTTAGGAATCTTTTTATAGCAAAGGTGTGTACAGTTTCGATTTGTCTACAATTATTTTCTAGACCCCAGACTTCATCTGCGTATGTTAATATACAGGTTCGAACTTTAATTAAGGGCCACTTATACACAGTCTCACAAAACATAGAAAGAAAAACCGACAAACGACAGAAACTTTATAAATGTTTTATTTCATTATCAGTGAACAACATTTTGTCACTTTCATCGAAAAAAATCATTCTTTCTGATTAGACAGGGCGCCTGAATGAGACTACCCCCCAAAATGACATTCACAAAAAGAGTGTTTCTTTACAGTCTGATCAAAACCGAGTGTGCCCCCCTCGTGCTGCCACACAATCCACACAGCGCTGCATCATGGTGTTGACTGTTCTTGTAATGAGTGCCTGGGGAGGTTTGCCCACTCCTGCTGCAGGTAGTGCAGCAGCTCCTGTCGATTTGCCGGAACAGGGTGATTTTCTCGAACTCTCCTCCCAAGCTCGCCCCAGATGTTCTCAATAGGGTTCATGTCCGGGCTGTTTGCCTGCCATGGCATCCTGGTGATGCCAGCTTGCACCACAAAAGTGTTCACGGCTCGACAACGATGTGGGGTGGCATTATCGTCCATGAACACAGCCTGAGCCCCAATCTGCTGGAGTGTTGGGACAACCAAAGGCTGTAAAATCTCCTGCAGGTTAGCGTTGGCCGTTCAGGTTGCCATCCACATGGTACAGGGGAGTCTTGTGGTGACTGCTGATGCCCCCCCCCCCCCCCCCCATACCATGACGGAGCCACCACCAAAAGCGACGACCTCCTGGATGACGTCATCTGCCACCTGCTCCCTGGGACGCCGCCACACCCGAATGCGTCCATCTCGTGGCTTCAACTGGAACTTGGTCTCATCGGTGAAAAGCACAATCCGCCACTGAGCCCGAGTCCATGTTCGATGACTGTGCACCAGGCCAGGCGACGTGCCCGGTGGGCCGCAGTCAGTTTTGGTTTCCGGACTGGGCGCCTTGCTCGAAGGTTGGCAGCATTGAGGCGCCGCCGTATGGTCATCTCACACACTGCTGTGTTATTGGCAGCTTGGAGCCGACGCCTGATGGTGTTGGAGGTGGTGGTCCTTGTCCGAAAAGCATGTCTGCGGATGAACCTGTCATCTCTTGCAGTGGTCTTCTTTGGCTGGCCTGGATGGGTCTCTCTTTGACAGTTCCAGTGGCTTGAAAACGTTCTCTCAGCCGAATGATGACGGAGTGGGACACTTGTAGTCTTCTGGCCACTTTTCGAACGCCAACTCGATCCTGCAGACATGCAATCGCCCGGGTCCGGTCGAAATCAGACAGCTTGCGTCTTGGAGGCATTTTTGTGTTATGAAGAATTATGCACGTTGGGCTGCTTTTAGGGCATTCCAGTCAGTAAAATGCTCTGCAATGCATTGTTTTTTGCACGTGCTTTTGGAATTTCAGTGCAAAACTGTTTGAAGCAGTGTTCACTCTTGCTTAAAAAACAAGCAATTTTGACAACAATCTGCAACTTTGAACACCACCCCCCCCCCCCCCCCCCCCCCCCCCCCCTCTGCATGCCGCACGTGACAATAAGACAGCTTTCGCAAGCTTTGCGGAATACTCTGTTAACCCCTTAAACCCTTCCCAGTCGAATTCTTTAAAAAAAATGCATTGCTTGTATTTTTGGCCAATTTAAAAAGAAAGGGCCTTTTTTCGGGGTGGTCCTTAATTAAAGTTCGACCCTGTAGATTCAATTTGCGAATCAAAGAGTTTCCAAAACAAACGTGCATCTATTGATCTCATTTTTTTTCAGAGACTTTATG
>JAFLJL010006843.1:0-11296 GCA_018398815.1 Conus ventricosus
GTTTTGAACTCTACCTGGCAGCGTCACTTCGCCAGCAGAACCACAGACCAACGCCAACAGTCTCACCTGACCAGGCGCCATCAGACCAACACCAGTGCCGGCGGTTGTGGTCGTGTTGTGAAAGTGACAGTGAAAAGAAAAAGAAAAGAAAAGAAAGACAGTGATTCGTGAATAGTTAAGATCACCTGGCCAGGTAAAGTGGAAATCTATTTATACCCGGGTTAGTTAATGATGTTTTAGATAAATGATTTTGTGGAAGTTCAGGAAAGAGAGAATGTTTTATTTCATTTGATTCTATATGCATTGATGTTCTTTCTATGATCATGTATAGTAAAGTTATAGACTTTACTAGTGGTTTGATGTGACGATGCATGATATATGAATGAGATTGTAAGCAAGCTGTGAGTGTGTTTGGGCTGTGCGCTAGTCCTTCCTCCCACTGACATTACACCGAGGTTGACACAGGGTCCGTCATGTACAAGGATAATGCAGTTTTTGACACGAGGATTAAATTGAAAGGATCGGGAGGAAGCGGGCAATAAAACTAACCGATCTGGTCAAGTCCCATCAATTTACTCCCACCGCCATATATAGCGTCTTGAAAGAGTAGTAATATATGAGAACCTAAGTGTTATACATAATTTGTTTCCCACCCCCACCCCCTTCCCTATTTTGCATATATGTCTAGATTTTTTTCTTCCCTTTTTGTGTAAATAAATAAAAACGGAGAGAAAAAGTCTTGTTGAAAATGTGGAACGAACATCGCTGCGGGGCAATGTTCTCGGTACGTCTTATTGAAAGTTGCTGGAAAAATTGGAAGAGGCACGAGAATTCTCTCGGCGTGGCGAACAGAAGAAGAGCAGTCGTGTCAAACCTGCGCCAAATGGAGGCACGGCTTAGTTTTTGGGGACAAGATCGTTCTATGGCCGAGTCCCCAATGTTCGAAAAGAGACATTTTACCCATCATCGTCTTCTTGGCCTTCGCAGACCGAAAGCCACGAAATAGCTATTATATTCCAACGGCTTTCCGAAGCAACGGGGCTGATACAAGCGAGCATTTTTTCTATGGTGTGGTCAATAAAAAGAAGAAGAGGACGATTCAAGAAACAACACAACGAGCCAATAGCTTTATTCTAGAGTTTTATTACTTTCATAAACGTACGAAATGTTGCAGCGTACCGGTGGTAAATATTGAGCCATGGTACGAGGATGAACAAGCTTACTTGGTATGCAAACTGAAACGGTTCAAACAAAAAAATACTTTCCTATTGCGCGGATCGGGCGAACCAACAACCCCCGCCTCCTCCTTCGTCTTTTCTGTCATGAACTGATGTCACCTATATACAACTACAAAGAAGACGTATACGAGTTTGCGCGCCGATTGTTTTTTAGCGTCAGGAAATATTCGTCCGGGATTTAAAACGAGTGGCCGCTGAACTTTTCAGATCCTGCGATCCTCCGCCTCCTATTTCCCATCTTACGGTTTTTCGAAGCTCTCATAATGATAATGTTGAGCCGACTAGCGTCTAAACTCATCCGGTTAGAAGAAAGGTGCGGCTGTTACAATAAATGTATGGTAAATAACCGCGCATTGCGTCTTAAAATTTGTTGCATCTGCAACACGCCGGCGAACCTCAACAACATTGTAACAAAATTGTCAGTCTCACACATCTTTGAACGTCTTTTATTGCTTAAAATGCGTCGGTCTTCGCAATTTTACACCGTGTATTTAAGACGGCCGGACGAACGCGCTCTGTTTCGCTGGGAAAGCGCCGCGGGACATCAATGCGCGATCCAAAACTGTCTGGGAAACCCTCGATGTCAGAAAAGTGATTACTTCTACAACCGCTAATTTCAACGACAACGTCTGCGAACAATGCTACAATAATATGGACGACCTCGTTTCCGCGCCGCTGCTCGTGTGCTGCCTGCAGGAGATAGATCGAATAGACGCGATCCGCACGTATGCCGGTACCATCAGTATATTGCTGCAGGTCGCAATGAAAGGAACCGTTCCTTGTCCATGGTCCGGGAATAAAACACGGGTTCGAAGTGGGAGGGGTAGTATATTAAACGGATCGCTTTCGGAAAGTTCGGAAACTCGGTTTCCCAAGCCGGAGGGTTTTCGTGCCAATGAGTTATTAGCTCCTCGCTGACGCACGCGCCTCGACTCTTATCATAAACAGCATAAGACGGTTGTTCTAGCGTCTCTTTCTTCTTTGCCCGCGCCAAAAAAAATGAAAGCTGGTATTCCATAAAAGGAAGATACAACTTCCAAGAAGCGGTGATCGGCGTACGCAAAGTGGTCAAGGGCAGGCTAGGGCATCTGACCCACCAAGCACGTCTTTAAACTCTTCGTAATTATAAAGGTAATGCATGAACACTTGAAATTTGAACGTATCTCATCTCGCTTGTTCCGTAGAGTTGCAGGGCAAGAGACCGCCAAAAGCAATATCCATCACCTGCGACCTGAAGCGCTGTAAAGTGTCTAGTTTTGTGAAAAGGAATGTTAATGTTGCGCGTTCGGAATACATCCTGATCTTCCCCCCGCTGACGAGCCAGTGGCTTTTTCTGCCATAGTAGCATTGACCCGGGCTTTTTAAACGTATTAGATACTGGTGATCCATTTTTGTTATGAGATGGTCATACGTGACGCAAACCGTGTATCGCCGCCGACGTCTGTTAACACGTCGCGCACGAAAGCTAATGCGTATTCGGCTTCCAACCATTTTGGCTCATAAAGTGCATTCAGTTGCCCAGTTGGCAAAAGGTTCCAGACCTAAGCGCGATTTCCTGCGAGTTAACAAAAATTGGTATTGCCCAGGGGTTGTGGGATAGAATGGTTCTATCTGTAAAATAATGAATGTTACGGGTAAATCGGTCAAAATGAGAGTAGAGAACAGGGGAATGTCTGTTCTGGGCCACTTTCGCCCTCAATCAGTTTTCGGCGAAAGTGACCTAGAATCAGCATATTACTGTTCTCTGACAAGTAAGACTTCATAACCAAAAATAACGATTATCTACAAACAAACTACTGTGTAGGGTTATCCGTTTTCAATACTAATTTACTAAACTTTTCAGATTTCAGTTTTTGCTTAATCCTGTGTTTTTCCTGATCGTTTTCAATAACATCATTTTCACGCAAACATTCTTCAAATGAGTCTCTGTCTTTCATGTGAAATAACACTACAGTCTTTAACTGTTCTCTAAAGTCTTTTAAAACTGAGTTATATTTTTGGCATAAAATCCACACACTTATCCTGGCATGTCTTCCACTGAAAGCAAGTTTTGATTAAAGCGTTTCTCTTTTTAACTATGTCTCTTTCTGCCGAACAGTCATCTATAATAAATAGTGTCTGCGTTCCTTCAAACAGTCTATAAAACTGTTCTAAACACTCACTCAGTTTATTGCTAGGATCAACTAAATATATGTCATCATTGTCCATATAAACCTTCTATCATGATATGCTTTGTTCCATTAAGTGTTGGACAGAAACTACAATATGATTTAAAATTATAGCGATAAAACGTTTGTAATAGGTCTAGGACAAATATTGTTTTTCCACAACCAGTCTGCCCACAAATCAACGAGCAATGAGGAGTTTTTGTCATAAAGTTTAACTGCTCCATGGTTTTATGAAGAATTTAATCTAATCCAGTTATTATTTTTATCATACTCTCCGTCAAAACTTGTTCAGTATAATAAAACCCTATAAGGCCTAAATGTGTAAGATTAATCCAATTCAGTTCTGTAAGATTGTTTCTATTTAAGTTAACAGTGATTTTGTTCCTGTTGTTATGATCTTAATATCCTCGCCATTGTGAAGAACGACGATGGTAACGTTAAGGCGTTTAACGTCTAAGTTTTGCCAGCTAATATTAATTCCTTTTATAAGGTCATCACTAACGCCCACAACCCCACCCCCCTCCACATCTTTAAAGACAGAAATTTCAAATATCATTGTGAACGTGTCTCCTAATTTTCTGCTTGGAAAGAACTGTAATTTTGTAGAAGCTTTTTTTACAACTGTTTCTTTTCTGTGGAGGATGTACTGTTTTTTCCCATACGGCGTTATTTCAATTTCTTTCCGACTATTGTCGTCCGGCATAAGACTTACATGTAAAGGGCCAGAGTTGAATGCTTTTCTGAAACTTTTTTGACGGCTAAAATAGTAAATGGGCTTATGAATTCAAATTTTATGTCCCATTCTAAATATGGTTCTAAGTGCCATTTGAGGTCAGGTTTTCGAACTATTTTATATTCATACTGGCCAACATTATTTGCCTCTAGATTGCGCAGTTGTTCTAGTTTAGGAAACTTTTTGCTGTCGGCAACCTCTTTACGTTTATAATACCATCTTTACTGTACTCAAAACCATACAAAGCGCCTATCTCGCCGTTCTGTTCAAAGTCCGCAACGTCTGCAAGGTCTTTTAATTCTAAGGTTATACACCTTACAGGCGCTAATGTAACTCCTGGTTCTTCTGGTCCACGCGACATGTTTTAGTACAACTTATTATTTTATTTCTAAAACAAATGTGTAGGTTATCGCATTTTACAACTTTTCCTGCTTTGTCTTTGATTTTTTATATTAAATGATCCGACCCTCCCACAAACTAATCTTTTAAACTGTAAATTAGGGAGTTGTATAATTTCATAATCGCAATATGCAGCTTTCCCTGATGGAAGAGCTCTTAAAACAGTTGAGGGCCTTCCATCATATAAGTTTTCATCAGTGCTCAGCTCATCCAAATGAACATAGAGTAATGAATGTAATGCAAGATCAAGCGGGCTTTCCCCCTCATAAGTAGTTTTGGTTGGTGTAACTCTAAATATATAATTGTTAGCTGTAAAGCCTAACATTTTAGCTAGCTCTTTATCAAAATAGTAACCTACTTCTTCTTCAGGCTTGAATGTTAACATTGTTTTTAGATTCGCATTGTTAAGTTTGAGAGTAATGTCAAAGTTACTCATTGCTTCTTTTAGTGAGCAAAACCCGTAATAACCATCAGCTATTGTTAACTGGCTAATTTTGGTCCCTGTTTTGTTATTTTTTTTAATCTTATTATTCTTCCTGGATTCACTTATATTAAACCATACGACTTTGTAAAATATTTCATGGAGCGCGACCGTTTTGGCCCCGCAATTGTTATCAATAGCATGTTGTAAAAACGAAGGCCGGTCTTGGGTTGTTATTGTTACAAACATTTTTTAAACGAAATAAAAATGAGTGCATTCAAATATACTGGTGCAAAAATATTCTGTTGGGCCGCACTACAATCTTAAAAATATAGCAACTGATACTCTTGACATTGCTGTGACCCAGACTGCCTCTTTTCATAAAAAGGTGAGTACTCCATTAAGCAGATATCTTAACCCCCTATTGAAAACGACCACATCAAGAAAGCGTGGTTTAGTCATCCGATGCAGTTTTATCAGAACCAGTTAAACTTTGCTGTGTTTTGCGCATCAACTGGGTGTGGAGTGTCGTATGCTGATCATTTAAATCACCATGATCCTTTGGTGAGGTCAGTGTACAGATTTCATTTCTATTACACCTTCAGGCGTATTTTGACTGAATTGCAAGCGCCATTGCCAAATGACAAACCGTTTAATCCACTCAGCAACATAATAGACATGAAGGCTTTTGAAAGGATCTGTAACGAATTCAATATTAACACCAAGACAGGCTTTAGACAAAAGTTGGATCATAATCATGGCCTAGGCGACCTTTATTTCGGGCACGCACAGAAAGTATAACTATGACTGGCATCCTCCTTTCAAATCTTTCTTTTTTGGCACAACTGTTGAGCCCGGGGCCCTACAGCAAGAGCATAAAACAGCATGGACAACATTTATCTTAGACACTTCTAAGGGCCTAACTAGGGCTGGAATAGAACGAATAAACGACTCTATTCGTACTTACGTTTGGTGTTTGCTAGGGTCGCAAGCACAGGCAAGATCAAGCATAACTGATCCTTCTACTGGCTTTGACGCACAAAAACAATACTTAGCAAATTTAGAGGACGCCATTAAATTCTACAGTTGATTTACCTTCAAGTATTGAAAGATACCAAAAAGTTTTACAATACGCAAGATCGAAAGTAGACTTTGCTGTTGGCACTGGTTTATACATGCTGCCTTCTGACCTCAGACTCCAGGTAGGAATAATAATAAACTATAATAATGAATTCTTATAGCAGGCAATGAACAGAAGGTTGGGAAAACGACATAAATTCTGAGCCAGTAATATTACAAACAATAAAAGAACACCCAAGATTAAGTCATCTAATCCCCGAAGTCCAAACCCCAAAGTCATTGAAGACTCAGCAAAGCTCGCGGACTCTGTTCGCGATGACCATGAATATGAAAAGACAGCGCTTGTTCTTGGATTAACTGGCATAGGATTACTTGGTCTTTATCTTACTAAATAGTAACCCAACTATTACAAGAACTAATGCCCATAAGTGCTCGGCCATAAAGCCAACTACTTTGCTTGCAGTAGACAAAAGCCCGCTGACAATACTCCCCAATATTCCTGGTAAAAGCGTCCACGGGCTTTACCAGCTAATTTTTTTAATAAACTTGCAAGATGATCAAGCTGTTTTTTTACCCATGATTTATCAGGTGGAGGCGATGGCGGCGGAGGCACTGAACTTTGGCCACCGCCGCCTGTAATAGCCAACGCCAGTGTACTTATTGCAAAACCTAAGGCTGTTATAACGCTTACTAATGTGACTCCTTGCTCTCTAAACAGTGTTCGTATTCGTTCTGCTAGTGTCGTGTCTTCATATAAATTTTTTGGATAGTTTCTCTTATTCTATTCACTTGAGTTCGTAATTGGTCTCGGTTAGTAGTCAGCACTCTTGCAAAAGCCAGCCAGGCCTTTGCCTCACTCAGGAGCCATGGAAGCGGGGAATATCGCCTGAAGACCAAGTTACGAATCTTCAAATCAATGTAATAAGCCCCCCTTCTTTATGGATCAGAATCATGGAAGATGACCAAAACCATCAGCAACAAACTAGATGTCTTCCAAAACAGATGCCTCAGACGCATTCTACGCATCTATTGGCCGAATACCATCACCAATGAAAAACCCCCACCAAGAGCAGAAACTGAACCCATCTCAACGCAAATCAAACAAAAGGCGTTGGCGATGGATAGGCCATGTGCTCCGCCAGCAGACAACAGCCTTTTCCCAGAATCCCCCCTACGATGGACTCCTGTTGGCCGAAGAAGAAGAGGACGCCCCAAAGGGAAAATTGGAGGAGAACAGTAGAGAGGGAGGATGAAGGACAATGGTTGGACATGGGGGCCGTCTGGAACGTGGTTTCAGCCGACCGACATCAGTGGCGGGCTCTGGTCCGAGGCCTTATGGCTACCAGCACCAAGAGGACTAGATAGATAGATAGTAGTCAGGGACTTCTAGTCTTGCTGATCTTTCTTGTTCAAGATCTTTTAGTCTTTGTCTTATTCTTTCTTTAATTTCATGCCCTAAGTTGGCGTCATCAGCCTCAAAAGAGTTTTTCTTTTTCTCTTTTTATATGCTCATCTAGTTCACCTAGTTTTGCTAAATTGTTTGTTAATTCGCCTCTGATGCTTCTCAAAGCATGATCAAGGGCCGTTAGTTCTCGCATGGGTAGCGGCGAGTCGTGTATAGTCTTTAAAGCTGTTTCTTCTGAAAACTGGTTTCTGCTTCTATTGCATTTATTATTTTCATCTGCCGTTTGATTTAATTCTTTAAGTTCCATGTTTTGTATTTGGTTATCTGTCGGGAGTTCCTGCAGTGTGTTTTGAAGTTTAGCAACTGCATCCCTATCTAATTTTGGTCAAAACAAGACAAGGCGATTTGATCTTTCACACTGAGTCTTTGTATAATTGTACTCTTGGCTAAAAACTTTGATGGGTCTGGTTTAGTTGTAAGCCGAACAAGTTGTCCTTGGTCGTTTTTTACAGACAAATGATCATCTTTTAATTCAAAATCATTTGGGTCTATAAATTCGGGAGGTTCTTGTCCTAAACTTTCGTTAAATGATTTAACCTTACTTTCTGTTAATTCATGCCGCATTGAGAGCATTGAGCGATTGCCGTGTCAAAGGGATCATTTCACTCATATCGTCTCCAGGGTCAAAAAATCATAATCTTTTCATCTTCAATTCCTGCCATGTTTTAAATAATTAACTTTTTATTTTGTTTATAAAAAAATGGCACACGCACATGGCTCGATTCTTAACCCTTTATAGAAGACTGAAAGAACCCTATGCGTGAAGGGAAATAAGCGGAATATTACTGTTCCAAATAATCCGTCTACTATTGATGCGGATCAAATTCTTACTGTCAAATTTCCAGACCTAGGGGCGGATGAAGTGATTGTGCAGGCTCTGCACGTCTTACTTTCAAATAGAACTCGCTTCAACAACAGACCCAAACAGGACAGTTGTACAGAATCTGGGGCGGGCAATCGTTAAGAAAATTTCTATAAAACTTGAGGGCAAGAAATATTTTCTTTACACAATGCAGACATATTTTTAACCTATTTGATCTATGGCTAACTGGGAATGAAAGGGCTGATCTTGCGTTTCAAGGAATTGAAAATGAAGAAGCGCTAAAACATAGAATAGGCGCCGCAGATATTAAAGACGGCAAAAAGTATGTAGCTGTAAAGTTTGCGTATGGAAAATCGCTTTTCCATTCCCTTAGATTTTGAGTTGTTAAAAGCGCATGCACCATACTTTCAAGGAGCATTAAAAGACAGATTGTCATATGAACTAACTTTTAATGAATACAAACGGGTTATTAAATCATCAGACACCGAAGCAAAGTACAGCATTTCTGACATCTCGTTAGAGTTTGACGTTGTTAGCAACCCTAAATTAGCAAAGACGATTGGGGATCAATATAAGTCAAAATTAGCAATATATTACGAAAGAGTGATTCATCATACAACATATCCCAGAAGCAGGGCACAGACACTATATGGAATTTTAGTTTTAGCGTCGCTGCACATTCGCTTAAAGGTATTTTATTGCTGTGTGAAGATGAAGAACCGTTCAAAAGAGCAAGTGAAAAGTTTTTTAATCCTAAAATAACGAAAGTGCAATGTACAATTGACGGGTAGTCCTAACCAAATCTACGCTAGCGGGCTTAGACCTTATCATCATTTTGACGAAATAAGAAAATTGTTTGGGGGTGGGAGGGGTAGAAATCCAACAGCAGACCTAGTGTCTAAAGATTTACATCTTCACAATGTTAGGCTTGATGATTATTTAACAACAAAATACGGTTTATGGATTGACCTAAGGTCAACAGAGGATAATGAGTTGTATGGAAGTGGGAGAAAAGTGAGAGACGTAATAAACATTCAAATTGATAAAGAAGAAGAATCCGATAAACCGCTTAATGTACATTTGTTTTTATTATATGATGCGCAGCTGAATATTCAAGAAAACAGATTAGATTATGTATTATACTAAATTATTTTTCATTTTATAAAAAGCATGTCTGTTAAGGTTTATCCAATGTGCCTACAGCACCGGAGATGCCAAGAGAAGAGATAGTAGAAACCCCTAGCATAAAAACCTTTAGATTAACAAACATTACACAAATGCAACAAAAACTAGAGCAGGACCTTTCAAAATACAGCAAAACCAAACGAAGGTATTCTGCTGCCTTTAATGCTGTTACATATGTTAATACTGGAACATCGACTATAAGCGCTCTATCAGCAGGAACGAGTGTTGGGCTCTTAGCAACAGGCATAGGCGCACCCGTGGCTTTACCTCTAGGCGGTTTGTCTTTAGCTCTCGGCCTGTGTTCGTTAGCTGTAGGTGCCGCCAGCAAAAAAATAAAAACTAAACTCCAAAAGCACACAGCTATGGTTCAACTAATAACAGCTAAACTTAGTTCCTTCAAGCTGATAATAAATAAAGCGCTAGCTGACTCAAACATCACGGATGAAGAATTTAATCGTTTACAGGCCGATTTTGATGACTACAAAAGACAAAAGTTTGATCTTCAAAGAAAGGCGAGGGCAAGTTTTTCTCAACAGCCAGACCCCGAGCAGATAAAAAAGGAATGCTTAAAAAAAGTAAACGAGACATTAAACTCTGTTCTAAACAGCTCACATTAACAACACCAAAAGGTGTTTATACTTTAGTTTATGAGTCCAAGCACAAAAAGGCCGTCGATATTGATTCTGATTAAGTATTTTTTTTTTTAATTTAAATAAATATTTTGGCTTAGAAAAGAAAGACAGCATGGCTAAGATATATGAAGGACAAGACGAATTGTTTGAAGGAATGCTCGAGAGAGAGCGTTTATCAAGAGCACTGAATGATATTGATTTAGAAGTCATTGACCCAACAAACGTACAGGCAAGTGTTGTTCATGCTATTTCTCAAGTTTCCAGGCAAACTAACAATAGACCCCCAGTTAAAGTAATGTTAGCTGTTTTAGTCGACTATGTAACAATAAATGAAGAAAATCTAGAAGTCTGGGTCTCGACTAAACAACAGACTATTCTTTCCTCTAATGACTTAGCACCCGGTTGGGCAGACGAACTGCTTACACAGTTTGACGCTGCCGCTGAAGAAGCTAAAATGAGAGGCTCTGGTTGGTCAGAGGGCGAAGTCTTAGAGATTAGATTAAACAGGCTAAGTATGCACCGATTGTAGGCAAGGCTTACATTCCGCTACCTCGGGAGTTGGCTTTAAAGAGAGCAGTTGTTAAACATAAAAAATTCAGACAACAAATGTTTCATGTGGTGCGTTCTTGCAAGGCTGCATCATGTTCGCGAACACGCAGAGAGAGTGACTAACTATCGGCAATACGCCAAAGATCTTAACTTCAATGGAATATCCTTTCCTGTTAGTGTAGACCAAATTGATCAGTTTGAAGAACAAAACAACCCAATAACTGTTAATGTATACACATGGATGAGGAAACAAATTTGGCGCCAATTAAAGTGTCCAAGAACAGTCCAACAATAGGCGAACCAGCCAAAAGTCATGTGGACTTACTCCTAATGTTTTCGCCAGCAGGGCTGCCCCATTACACATTGATACGCACAATGAGCAGATTATTGGCGCATACTTCAAAAAACACTAACATACAAGAATTCTGCAGAAAATGTTAACAAGAATTCCATCTGTGCAAGCGCGAGTGAACATATAAAACATTGTAAAGTTCTGTAGACTGTAAGACAGAACTAATACGCCCCCGCCAGGATCTAAAGTTAGTTTTAAGAACTGGAAACGGCTGCAAACAAGTCCATACGTAGTTTACGCAGATTCGAATC
>JAFLJL010006844.1:0-10896 GCA_018398815.1 Conus ventricosus
GTTCAAAATAAAAATTAAAAATTAACTTTTCTTCAGGAATGTTTCCAGTTAATTCAATCATCAATTCTGGGTTATCGTCAAACCAGTCCAGTAGCCCAGTTCCGATTTCTCGGCTTGAAAATTTGGGGCAGTTTTCTTCTCTTCTTTCTCCACAATGTTTTGAAGGTTTATATTGTTTTCCACAGACATGTATCACTCAAATTTATGACGTGAAAATTATCACTATTCCCAGATATGCCTTCCATTTCTATGAGATGTGCTCAAAATAAAATCACCAGTGGCATTGCAGTGACCATGGTTTCACAAATCATTTACATTAAAAAAACTAACCAATCAAAAATCTTTCCGTAACTAAAACGATTGTCAGTCATTTGTTACCCTCTGTATGTTTAGCCATATTTGTGTCACAATGGAAGTGAGAAAGAGAAATGCCCATGTGCGCCTTGTCTCTCGAAACCCCCCTTTGAAGGGTGACTAAGATGGGTTCCTCCTTCTCTCATTCTCCTTCATCCCCAGGCCTACTTGCTCTGTCTGGAACCTACCAGTCTTTTTACAGGGTTTGTCCTTTTCTCTCTTTTTAATAATGATAATGCTCATATGTTTGTTTTCTTCTCCACACTTTCTTCATTGTGTAATGTTTGGAAATGTTGTCCTGGAGCGATACAACAAAACAATGCAAAAGCCTCCTTTTAGATATTTCCTACATGGTAGTCTATAACCCCAAATTTAATGAAGTCTAGCGTATCAAGATATTATCGAAACCTGCGACATGTTAATGCACATAAGTACGATATGTGGAAGTAGTATATGTCCATAAAAAGGGTTTGATCAGTGTCCCACTTTTGTTAAATTAAGAAGCTATTTTGACTTCCATGGTAGTTACCTTTTTATTACTGCCCCACATTATGTCGTTTTGTGAACAGTTCCCAAAACTTTTTCTGTAACGAGATCCCATGCTATAATACACGAAGAAATTGAAAATGGGGTTGATGAAGGAAAATGTGTCCATGACCCAGAGTGCAGTTAGGTGAAAATTTTAATTCCGACCCAGTTGCTCATTTCTGTAAAAGTAAGAAGGCAAAAGCGCAGCACGGCAAAGGGAGAGACCAGGTGATGAAGAAGATGGAATTAGCAATCACATCCGCACGCCATTTCCCCGCTGAGGGGGATGATTTTCTGCACGCCAAGTCACAATCTCCGGAGTTTGATGATCGCAGTTCGTGAACGGTCACCACAATAATCAACCCCAGGAAACCCCACCTAAACAAAGCGTCAAGGTGGGTGATAAACTCTTTGTTTTGAAAAACTCCCCCTCAAAACCCATCTTAAAGGGTTTCAGGGGAGTGAGGACGTAAGCGCAACCGACCGATTTTGAAAGCTCCACGAAAAAAATCCTATTACCACGAGTTCACAAAATTAAAGTTCGGCCACGCTTTGTTCGCAAAAGAGCCTGGACTTAAGGGGTTAAACACACAGAACATCTTTCAAAAGGCGAAGGAGATGGGTTTGAAAAAACCCACTGAATCCAAGAAGCCCCCAATTTTTTTGGTTGGCCAGGAAATCATGACGGGCCCAAATTTTTATGTTGCAAATAAAGCTTTTTTCGCCATTTAATCATGGCCTGTGTTTTTTGCAATGTGCAGCGAGGGACAAACAAAGAAACACGGTTGACACGACCCTTTAAAAGCTCTTTTATAAAAAAACCCCATGTTGATAGTTTCCCGGGAACCCAACCCAAGAACAAAAGACAGATTTCCTTAACAATGCGTGCCAGCGTTTCTACTTCAAACCAAAATTTGTCTGTTTGTTCCAGGGTATGTTTTCCACTGGTCAAATCTGATTTAAAGAAACCCTCTGGAACAAAATCTTTTGGGGGTATTTGTCTGGAATATTTTGTGGATTGTGGGATATTTCCATCACAGGTTTTCTTACAGAAAGAGCTAGAGCATTAAAAACTCCAAATCGTCATATCCAGATAAAGCCTTTGACAAGCACCCGTTATCGCAATAACAAAACGAAACTTTTTAAAACACGGGCGTTGAAGTCATACAAGTGTATCACCTAAAAACAGACTATCAAAAAAAAGGGGCCTTTCTAATCTGTTGTTTCTTTTTAAAAATTTGCAGGAAGCAGAAATTGCCAATTGATGTTTGCATCAATTTTTTTATTCCATAGTTGTACCTGGGGTTGTTGTAGGGTTTTGAAATTTGGGGGTTTGAAAATTTTTGAAAAATTTTAGAAAATTTACATTACTTTTTTTAAAGTATTTTTTGATTAAAAAAAACTACAATGACTTCATTGATTTAGGGTGAAACCGGGAATTTTCCTTTATCTGTACGTTTAAAGTAAAATGAAAAGGTTCGGGGCAAACTTAGTTTTTCCCCTGATTCTAAGAAGATTCAAAAAAAGTAATAAAACTTAATAACTATATAAAAAAGGGAATTTTTCGTTTCACCAGGTTAGTTATTTTTAAAACATTTTAGTTGAAACTTTTGATTGTGTTTGGAATCTCTTTCATTCACAAACAAAAAAATTTATTAAGTGTGTTAAAAAAGGGATTGCAAAATAATTATGCCGTGATTGGCGCAGTTCTCTTAAAACGAACAAGTGTGTATTCATAAAAGTAAAAGACGTCTTTGGAAAAGAACTTATTTTTCTACCTTCCCCAATATTTATTTATACCTTTTTAAAATTTTAATGTATAACCATAAATTGCAATTAAATTTGGGAAGACACCATAATGTTCCAAGAGAATGCGTTATTTGTCGTAATTGAAAGGGGTGAAATTGGGATAATTCCATTGCATCTGGAATGCCCAAAATAAAATAAACTTCGTGAAAAATTCATCCCAAAAAAATACTAAAACCAAAGTCTGTTTTCAACTTTTGTTTTTTTATTTCAAAAAGGGACCATTTGTTTGAATTTTAGTAAGTTTCTAAAAAATGGGAAGATGTTTAATGAATCGTTACAGTTCACCAAATTCACATTTCGCAACTATGTTCACACATTGTTCTGAGTGATTTCGTACTTCTCTTTTTACTTTTGTATCCTCACCCCCCGGGGGGGTAAAAGGTTTAAAATTTTGAATTTTTTTAATTTGAATTGAATTGTTTCAAACATAATACAAGTTTTTTTCTGAAAAATCCAATGATAAAATAGCACAGGGGGAGCGAACGATGCCATTTTAAAAATCAAAAAGAATTCTTGGAAAAGAAATACATCAAATAAAATAAAAAACGGGAGGAAAGTGATGAATGAAATATTTATAAAAAACGGGAAACTTTATGGTAAGACGGAAGTCATTGTTACAGAAATTTAATTTGCCCCGAGGAACGCAAGGGATTTTAAAAAACCACCACACACACAGAACAGCGACAGACGGGCCCTGAACTGCGCCCCTTTTTGGGTGTGGGAAAAATTGGGTTTTTCTGTTTTTTTATATCGCTAAATTATTCAGCCATAGTTTTTGTCACATATGTGTTGAAAACTTAAATTATTGATAATATATTTTTTCCATTCCAAACATACATTCCATCACCCTCTTCAAAAAAACAAATTTTTCCTATTCCAGACCAGAACATCATTACCTCCCCCCTTTCAAATAAACAACACAAAAACCTTACGTCCAACGCTTTATAAAAACATGGAAAAGGTTACAACAAAAAAATCTAAAAAATACTTTTTTCCCATTTTTTGCATAAATTTTTTCCCTTACCCCACACACACAACACACACCAAAACCCCCACACCACACACCACACACCCCACACACAACACACACACCCAAACACACACACAAAACACACCCCAAACCCACACACACACAAAACACACCAACACACACCACACACCACACACACACACACACCCCCCAAAACACACACACCACTCCCCAACACACACACCACAACACAACACACACCCCCACCAACCCCACACACACACACCACACCACACCCACCACACCAACAAACCACACCACACCCCCACACACACACACGTGCACCAGAATGCAGCCATACTCATCCCACGCATACACCCCCCACATCCCAACCACCAAACACACAACCACCCACGACGCACCTCCACGCACCCCACGCACGCAACCACACGCACACCCCAAAACAACACACACATACACAAAACCCAAACACAACAACCACACACACACACACACACACACAACCAAAAACCCCACACACACAACACACCATATTTTCCGGAGTTCTTTTTTCTTTTTCTTTTTTACTTAAGGGGAAGGGGTGCATAGATAACCCGCGGTAAATTAATTTCATTTCCGCATTTTATTCCCTTTTAAAGGAATGTTAAAGACAACGATTTTTAATTGGTGGGGGTTTCCCCCTCCCCTTTACTTAGATTAGATGCCCGCGTCTTCTACAGAGGCTGGGAACGCTCCCTGTGCAGGGACCTCCCTCTTTCAGATCTGAGGCCCCTTCCCAGTCTGTCGCCACATACCCTTGTTCGTCCGCTTTTTTTTTTTGGCCTGCTGGATCCTTTAAAAGCTTGGTTTGAGGCTTAAAAAGTAATTTTAAGACAGACCCAGCCATGGACCGTCGCAACGGTGGTTGACACGGGACTTTTTGGACCTCCCCTGACCTCTTCTTTTGGGATAAAGTTGACCATTCATGGCCAAGATTTACGTAATCGCTTGGGTTAAAAAGCTCGAGCCCTTTCCCCGGGGTGGGTTCATGCCAGGTTTCCACCCCTAGAGCACCTGAAATCACCGGAGTTATAACCCCCTCCGTTTTTCCCCAATGAAAAATTTTCTTGGTTCCATATTTTTTTTTTCTGATTGAATGCTTATTTTTTTTTCCCAGTGCAACACTTCGGGTTCATGATCGGGTTTCACTGGCTTTGTTGATAGAGCCCCGAGGTATTTAAAGTTCTTGAATTTCTCAACTTCTTCCACTTGCTTTTAGTTGATGAAACGCTGTTGGCACGGGGTTTTATACCAAGACATTTTGTGTCTTTTTGACACTGATAATGAGGCCAATGTTCCAGCAAAATTTGTTGAAATTTCTACAAGCTCTCAAAATTTTGGGTGCTTGAAGGAAATGTCAATCGTTAGAAGAAATAAACTTTGTATTCGGCGCTTCTCCTTTTTTCTCTCGGGGGAAAGCTAAAGTTACAAAATTGTGTGGTTGGAATTTTTCCCCCCTTTATCTTTTCAAAAAATGTTAAAAATTACAAAAATGTATAGGGAAAAAAGATTTTTAGTGACAACTATTAATTTTTCTGGACCCAAATTAACAAAATCATACCTTCCAAAAATTGAAAACATTCATTCACCCTTTCCCTTAAATAAGCTAAACTTTCCATTACCAAACGAGCAATATATTTTTGGAACGTTTGCAGTCTGCAACTTTACAGGTGCTGGAAAATACATTCCTAAACTTACAGTTACAAAAACATTAAAGTTTGCAAAAACGCAAAACGCCCAGCTTTGCAAAGTGTAACTCAGGATAGGACAGCTGGGGAATAGAAAAGGGGGCATCTGACCTAGTCTGAACGACGCTTTGCAGAAAATTGCCTAAGTCTCTTTGTAACAAAAACATAAAAAGTTCCTTGAATAAATTTCAAAGATTGACTTTTAAAGATTATAGTTGTTGCTGATGGTGGTGATTACGTTTTCTCCTCTTAGGTGGGTTTAAAAAAAAAGTGTGATGCGATTGCTTTTTTTTCTTTTGGGGAGGGTATTTAGGTATAGCGAAATTTTATTTTTCTTGAAAGTTGAACAAAACTGCATAAACTCATTTGTCTACCGTCTCTTCGGGGTTTGGGGTGGGTAAATGCGAGGACATTTCTCAGGGGAAGGGGGTAAAAATGTACTATGCAGTAAATTCTGCCCCTGTAAAGGGAAGGGGAAGGGGGGGGGAAACCTTTCCATCTCTTTCTTTCTTCCCCCACTTCTTCGCTCCTTTCACATCACCCTTTTATCAATCTTTTCGCACCTTTTCTTTTTCTTTATTCGGTCAATAGTTCACGAAAAGGCAAGGTTAAGGTAACAAAATTTATTTTTTCTATATTGCCTCCTCTCCCCCCCTTCCCCTCTCTCTCCTTCCTCCTCCCCCCTCTCCCTCCTCTCTCTCTCCTCTTCTCTCTGTTCATTTGTTGGGGTGTGTGTGTGTGTTGTGTGTTTTGTGTTGTGTTGGGGTTTGTGGTTTTGTTTTGTGTGTGTGTGGTGGGTTTTTCCAAAAAAAAGCCTATCGTCTTCGCATAAACATAATCTAAGTGAAGACATACAAAAATTCTCTCAAAGAATCACACACGCAACCCCAAAACACACACAACACCCCACACACCAACACACACACCCACACACACCAACACACACACACACCCCCACGCACGCACCACGCCGCACGACGCACACACACACACCACAACACACACTCCCACACCACACACACCCGCGCCGCGCGCCGCGGCGCCCACCACGCACAACACACACACACACACCCACTCTCCTCTCTCTCTTTTCCCTCTCCTCTCTCTCTCTCTCCCCTCCCCACCCCACACACACACACACCCCCACACACACACACCAACACACCCACACCACAAACACCACTCACCAACAAAAACACACCACACACACACACACACACACACACACACACCCCCAAACACACACACACACCCACACACACACACACACACACACCCAAGCAAGGGGGGAAAAGAGGGGAGGGGGGGGGCTTTGTGTTTTTTGGGGGGGAATACGAAGATTTATTTTTATAGTGACATTCTTTTACACTAACAAAATTTGGAACTGATATCTTTTTGTTGCATATCTGCACTATTTATCCACTGCACTTTTGCGTTTATCCATTGCACAGATTTTTTCCTCTTGCATTTTAATCAATTTTAAGCAGAGTTACCCCCCCCCCCCCCCCCACTTCCCTCTCCCCCTTCTCTCTTCTCCTTTTAAATTCTTCTCTCCCCTCTCTCTCCCCTCTCTCTCCTTCTCTCTCTCTCTCTCTCCCCCTCGCTCTCTCTCTCTTTCTTGCACACACACACACCACACACACACACCCCCACAAAAACCACACCCCCACACACCCCACACAACAAAACACACACACACCCCAAACACAAAAAAACACAAAAAAAAACCGGGGCCCCGGGCCCATACAGCGTAGGTACCCTCTACCCCCGCGGCACGACAAAAAAGGGGATACTCCAGAACCACCCCTTGATTTAAAAATTTCTACTTTAACATTTAAGGCATTCCTGCTAACTGGGTTTTGGTGTGTGTGGGGTGGTGTGTGGTGGGGTGTGTGGTGTGGTTGGGGTGTTTTTGTGTGTGTGTGTGTGTGTGTATGCTGCGGCTGCGGGGCTGCTGTGCGGCGTGTGTGTGTGTGGGTCTTCGTTGGATTTTCATGGGGGAAATTAATTGAAGCAGACGAACTACGATGTTTTTGAATTTCTCAAGGCGTCAAATTTACTCCAGAAAAAAAATTGAACCAAGGGAGCTCATGGGGCTTCTGGCTGCCGAAAAAATAAACCCCCGTGTTATAGGGGAAGAAATGACCCCTTTTAAATGTACAAAGGGAAATGCTACAAAAAAAGATAGGTGGAAGAAAATTGTTGACTGTTTGTAGATCAATAAAGAAGGGTTAATCAAGTTGAAACATCTCACCCAAAGACAAAACCCCCTTTTGTCTTTCAAGAAAGAATAAACTACAGAATTGGGAAGGGGAAAAAAAAGCCACTTTCTCTCATGCTGAAAATTTCAACCTACATCGTTGAAGATGATTCAACGAATACAGCCCCGAAAGACCCTTTTGCGATGGGAGGCTATAACAACATTAATTTACACAAATTGCTTCAAAAAGGGAAACTCTTTCCCCTTACTACGAGGGTATCAGATTAGGTAATGAGCTAAGAACGTTAAGAGAAGAAATTTTGCTTAGAATTTATTAGAAAAAGACGACAAAAAATGTAAGGAATATTTTGGGAAAAGATTTTTAAAAGGGATTTATTTGGTTGACTTGGGGGTACTTTAGAGGCTAGATCTATGGGTTTTCCCTGAAAACAAAAACTAAGACAACTTTTAAGTGAAATTAAATTAAAAAAGCCTTTTAAAAAAATTTAACCTCCCGTTTCGCATTCAAGAGAGTTTTGATAGGGGACCCCTATCTTCATTTCCTTTTCTCTGTGCCACAATTTTTAGCACTATAAACGAAAAAAAAAAATATTTTTGAAAGGTTCATTATGACAACAATTAATTTTAATACAGGGGGAGTGAGGGCTGAAAATATGAACACATTTTTAAAAAACAAAGGGGATTAGTTCCCCAGCGATACGATAAGGACAAAAAACCCAAACTTTTTACCTTGGGGCTTTCTCAGGCAAAAGCAAAAAAATTAGGGCTAGAAAAAAAAGAACGACACCACTTATCTTCTCATAGAAAAGAGGCTTTCAGAGAAAAATTTCCCCATTATTTTATAAAACTGAATATTCCAAAACGGTATAAAAAATATTTAACAAAATCTTCAATTGCTAACAGTTTTTTTAAAACACTTGGGACGACATGTATGGGAAAGAAACTTTTTTGTTTGGCAAGGTAGAAAATAGATGTTACTTAAATTCATGTTTTCAAATCAAATGTAACTGAAAACCCAACAGAATAAAATACTTGGTGTTCACATTGTTATGACCTGGAAGGAAGTACACAACTATTCTTTTTATCAAATATTGTAAGAGATATTATTAATTTGAATTATGGATCAAAGCATTAATTATGCCCCTTAGAATGATGACTGTTTGTAAATCAGTTGTCCTGTTAAAACTTCTTTATGGTTATTTCAAGCCCTTCCTTTCTAACAAATCTCTTGGAAAAAAGCAACAACAACAAAAAAACACCCAAAGATGCTGGTGGTACCCAGAGAAGCACTGTCCTCAACTGCCAAACTCATCAGTCAGACGCAATCTTATTCCCCCTGGAAGTCTTCGTTGAGTTGACATGGGATTCAATTAAATTGTCAGAGGGCGTAGATGCTCCCTGGCAGATGCTACTGTGGCATGGCCACATCCGCGACAAAACAGAATCCTCACCGATTTATACCCATAAGTATACAAGCGAGTATTATATGACTCAGGAGCCAACCACAAAAGAAGCCAATACCAAGTAAACTGAAGCACACATCCCACAGCAACATACATTGCTGTTCCATTGACGGTGAAACCAGTACAACTCCAAACACAATAATAGTCCTCTTAAAAAAAGACAATGAGTCAAGTGTACACTAGTAATCCTGAAGAAACAGTGGATTCACTTGATTAATGGGAATGGAATAATTCACACACACAATCTGTCAGGAATTGTTTCCAAGTTCGAGGTGGTATCATTTTTTTTTTTTGTTTGTTTGTGAAGGAGTATGTCGATGGAAAACATGGATCGCTTGTGCAGGCTTTCGAAAGAAAGGGGATTTATGTCTTATGCTTGTGCTCACCTGTTCAAGAAAACCGTGCAGCATATATGCAGAAACGGAAGTGTGTAGTGAATGAGACGTTTAAGTTCAAAAGATAAAACTGTTGCTTTGCTGAAAATGGTTTGATGTACAGATATAGCGGTCCTAATTAAAGCAGCTGAAGTTTGGAAGATATCACACAAATTGAGAAAGTGGACACATTCTCTGTCCCAAAAAACATGCATCTACTTACGCCCTTCTTGTTTAACGTATGTCAGGCAAGACGCTCTTCAACAGTAACGACTTAAACCATATGGAATATCGTCTTGTACTTTCCAGTTTCAATTTGTGAACACTGAAGAACCATTCGACATTTTATTCATTTGTCATGATAGCGGCGAAGAAAACTTGAAAACAGGAATGAATAATGTAACAGTTTGGTACTGTCTGCTTGTAACAGACTGGATGCTGTACAAGACTTTGATACATTTAGCCCTTTGAGTATTGGAGTGTACAGAGTGCAGGTTGGCATGTGCAGATTTGAAGGACAGTAACTGTACTTTTGAAGACTTTGTAGGTGAAATTGATTCACTGTGGATACAAAACACTTGTGAAACAAAAACAAGACAGACTGTATGTGTGTGTTGTGGGGGGGGGGGGGGGGTGCGTGTGTGTGTGTGTGGACGTGCTTGCTATGTATGTGCGTTATTATATGTATCCTTAAGTGCGTACGCATGTGCGCTGTAGTTAGTGTATGTTTGTTCTTTCTTCTGTGAAATGATATGAAAATATATTTGTGTGTGTGGTGTGTGTGTGTGTGTGTGTGTGTGTGTGTGTGTGTGTGTGTGTGTGTGTGTGTGTGTGTGTGTGTGTGTGTGTGTGTGTGCGTGTGTGTGTAAGTGTCTGCACGCTCTTTTGTGTTAATGTGCGCGATCAGAATGGGTGCATGTGTCTGTGTTTGGTTTAACATGTAAGCGTTTGGAAGATATTTACGTTTATGTGGCACACACACACACACACACACACACACACACACACACACACACACACACACACACACACACACACACACACACCACAAATCTGGTCTTGTACAAAAGTAGATATTGAAAATGCATTTCCTGATTATAATGTGCGCGCGTGCATTCTCTCTCTCTCTCTCTCTCTCTCTCTCTCTCTCTCTCTCTTTTCTCTCTCTCTCTCTCGTCTCTCTCTCTCTCTCTCTCCTCTCTCTCTCTCTCCCCATCTCTCTCTCTCCTCTCTCTCTCTCCCCTCTCTCTCTCTAATAACTTATATGATGCTGGTACGTTTCCACGTAGCTCGTCTGAATCGCTTTTCCAACCTTTACATAAAAGAGGGGATATTAATTCGCCAGATAACTATAGAGGCATTTCCCTCCTGAAAATATTTTCCAAAGTTACAGTTGTAGTAAGCCTAAAACACGTAAAACATTATATAC
>JAFLJL010006845.1:0-10309 GCA_018398815.1 Conus ventricosus
CCCCTTTTTTTTGTTCTGTCATGATCAAAAGCTAACTAAAGTCAACACTTTTTCACTGAAAATTACAGCTCTGACGCCACAACACCCAAGGAGATGATAAGATAGTAAGGTCGGTTGTCAACGTCAAAAACAGTGCTGGGAGCGGATGTGGCGCCTTTTACTATCACGTGATTAAATCTTGGCTTATGGTTGGTGAATGCAAGAAACATGTCTAGATTTGTTTTGCCCTAGGCGGGAATCCTTATTGCACCTTGCCAATTCATAAGACCCCACAGCACAAATTAAGTAATCATATGTCGCCCTAATGACGGGTCTCTGCAGTATTCTGATAGCGCGGAGTCCTTAGGCAGGTCGACAATTAATTAGCAATTAAAGGCTTACCTGCTCCACCGTTTGTGTATGGGGTGTGTCAGCGACTGCTGTTTTTTCCCCTACGTTTGCTCTATGGGTGTGTTCAGCCACTGCTGCTTTCCCCTACGTTACTCTTTGGAAATTTTTAGTAAATTAGTATTAAAAACGGATAATCCTACACAGTATGTTTGTTTGTAAAAAATCGTTATTTTTTGGTTATTGAAAGAGAATGTGTGATGGATTATCAAAGAACAGTAGAGAACGGGGAAATGCCAATCCTAGGTTGCATCCACCCGAAACTAGTTGAGGGCGGATGTGAGTTAGGATTGGCATTTCCCTGTTCTCTCACCCACTCAAGCACATACTGTAGTTAGGCAGAATCATCTACCACTGCAGAATATGAATGCGCATCTCCCCCTATTTCTTCAATCTAAGACATAAGAGCAAGCTTTGTTTATAATTCAATATATATATATTAGTGGGGCAGTTAAGGTAGTAAATATCAGTGAATCATGCACTTCATAGTAGAAGCATGCCATTTGGCATGTGGGTACCTAGACCCTTTCTGAATGATATGAGAGGGGGAAACACAATGGGCGTGACCTCTGGAGGGCGTGGCCATACATTTAATTAGGTCAGTGTGTCATGTTCTTTCTTTTTCGTTTTTGTGCACAAAACAATGGATTCTTGCAACAAAAAAACTGCTTCAGAATAACCCTGAGTATGTATTTGATGAGACATATGAAGACAAGCCTATATTGAAGCTAACTTGTAAGACTCAAATAAAGTAGGTCATTTAAAAGTAGGTCAAAGTCCTTAAAATCTTATTGTTTTTTATTTTTTACATTTTTTTTTGGCTCCAAGTAGTTTGCAAAGTTCATAACTAACAGTGATTACCTTTATAGCAGAAAAATGATGTAAACATTATTTTGAAAATAAAAAACAAGCATTTTGACTCTCTAAAAACAAGTAAAGTCAAGTATTCTTGACTACTTAATGGCTTATCTTTACATGTTTTGGTATCAGATTTGACCAATTCGGCTGCTTCTAGAAGGAAAGATGGGGTTTCAAGTACTTGATTGTCTCTATACCTATTGCATAAGTTGACAGACTGTTGAGTTTGCCTTTTTATATCGCAAGAGTTGACCTATTTAGGACTCATTTGCTATCAATATACATGTGGTTTGTTACATATGTCATATAACACTAAAGCACCATATATTCCGATGAACATTAAAAGGGGAAACAGTTTGTGAATTGTCAGTGCCAAGCAAATCACATAAATCACACACACACACACACACACACACACCACACACACACACACACACACACACACACAACAACACACACACACACACCACACACACACACACACCTTTTTCTTCTAAAGAAGAAAGTTTGCTTTACCTCACTCACATTCAAATCAGCTCACTTGTCCTGGTAACAGTCTCCACCACAAGCGCAGAGGGCGGTACATTGCAGGTTGGCCTTCACACATTTGCAACGTCCTTTGCAGCCTTGCTGGCATCCACAGTGAACCAGTTCAAGACATGAATCCTGTGCCTGCTGAAGAGTTGTCCACACGGGCTGCCACATTTGCCCCTCTTTTTTCCAACCCCAGTCTGCAGGAGATGGGAGCACAGGTTGTTTTGCTAGACACTGACCCCAGACATATCCAGCTTGGTAGATAGCAGGGAGAAGATGTTGTCTAAGAGCTGCTGAAGTTGGGGGATGTTCTCAAGAAGCCTTCTTTGCTGGGCAAACAGTTTCTTCCTAGCCTGGTCAACTTATGGAGTGCACTCCTACGTTCGTACATGAGTACAACAAACCTCTCGAAGGTTTCCAACAAAGCATCTGTCAGTGAACATGGTCTGTCCACGATGGCCAAGAGGAGTCTGTCACTTCAGGAAAGATAGTCCATGTATTCCACGCTGTTGTCTTGCCCTGCTGCTGAAAAAAGACACTGTGTCACATCCAGTAAAGGCATGAAGTGCTGGAAGGGCCTACGATTTTCTTGGTCCAAGCTGTCTGGCTATCTGATGAGCTGGGACATATTTGAAGTGTTTTCCAGTGCCCAGAGCTAACCAGATTTCTTGTGCAGCAGTGACCTGGAAATTAGCTACTGCAAGGACAAGAACATCTGTGTCCGTGGTTCGTACTAAGATCTTGCCCAAACCCTCCTGCACACAATCTGCAAGGTGAAGTAAGATCCTAGTATCAGCTACTCGTGTGTGCGGGCTTGCAGACAACTTGTTTGTTTGTTAGCAGGGATGCAGAGCACCTTCTCATCACAGGCAATTACCACCACCTTCCCCTGCGTGTTGACTGTTTCAATCGTTCTTTCAGCGATGTACTGAAACAGTTCTGCTTTGTTGTCATCCACCTGGAGAAAACTGTGCCAGTTACCAGGTAGCAGTGCGGTTGGCAAAACTCTTCTCCGAACACCACATCCCCTGTGCTGTCTTGCACCTGCCTTCAGACTGCTAGAGTTGTACACGTCAAAAACGACGTCAACTCTTGATGTCGATTCCAGATTCTTTAAGACTTTATGGCACAAACATGTTGTCAACATACTCCTGCAATGTCTTATTTAGTTTGGGCGACAGCATCGGGACCACTGCAGCTCCGTCAAGCAATTTTGCGTCAACTTCAGGGGGAGACAGAGGGATCAGAACAGCTTCAGCATCCAGCAGACATCCAGCCTCTTCAAAAGGATCTTCCGTTTCAATGATGTCAGTAATGGTTGTCAAACACATCAGGTGGAATATCAGCCATGGTTTGGGAGAAATCTTCATGTGTATCTTCCATGTCCTCGTTTAGTGCCGGAATCGTCACAGCCTTACTTCGAGTTAAAGTCGCAAGTAGATCTGCTTTAGATCCTGTTCTCAGTTGACCAAATCTTGAGAGTGATGGCGGCCATGGGTGGTTTTCATGCCTAAAGAACTCTTCAAGATTTCCATTTCGGAACTGGCATGCGATGTAGAGCTTAGAAAACAGAGAACAGTCATTTTTCAACATTGCCAGATTACTCTTCACACTGGACGGCAGTCTGCAAACTTGGTTTGAGAACAAGGGGAATCCGTTTCTTTTGATGGGTTCAGAAAGTGGCTTAATTCCTTTCAAAGCGCTCTTCGATGAATGTTTCATACTGTTCCTGATGGAATACTGCCATCACACTAGCCGAATAAGAAGTAGAAATGTCATGCCAAAGACAGGGGCTGTTTGGGGAGTATCTCGGAAGCTTTCAATATGAGCCACAACCTCAGCAAGTGCAATAGCATGTGCTGTTGATCTGTTTGTTGTTTCTTCTGATTCTTGTGCTGGTTTGCTGGTACACGTCTGTAGAAGGCAGACAGGGATTTAATGTGATAATGACAATCCATTGCCACCATGTCTTTGACAGCAAGTTTTGTGAGTACGCTCTTGATCGTTCAGTTGCTGAGCATGTGCACGAACTTTATCATCCAGGGGCAAAGTAAGAGCTCGATGAAGCCCTGCTGCACCGGGAGATCCATTGCAGAAAAAGCATGTTGGTCCTGTGCCCATCTCATCTGTCTCACAGCTAGATTCATCTGCAAGTTTTCACAGGACTGGGTTTATCACTTGCTGGCTTTCTTTTCCTGTTTAAAAAGTGTCGCTTATTTTACACAGCAAGATTTGTTCCAAGAAGCTTTGTGCTTCCTCAAGGTCTCCTCAAAACCAGTTCCTTCATCCAGTTTAGACAAGGGAATAGAAAGTGGGGGCTCGCCCTACTCCTTTAAAAGCTGTCAAATTGTAAGCAACGTAGGTATACCCTGCTCCATCTCCTCTTGCTCCCTTTGCTGGGCATATCAGAGGTACTTTGCTTAATGGGTTCTGGCACAGAGCGCACAGATTCCAGTCAACTGTCAAGTCATCAACTTCTTCAGAGGAAAAAAGGTACACTGGGGTCGTTTATCCTCTTATAGTCACGAGACATCACCACTTTCTGACTGCCTACAGACTCAGAACTGCAACAAAGACAAAAAAACAAAACCTGAGTTTTGACGCCAATGGATGACCATACAATTTGCACAGATCAGTTTTGATTCTGCTATAATGACAACCAACTTAGCAAGTTCACAGAACTGATTTTTATTTTTTTGTTTTATTATTTGAGCATTTATCATCAATACAATTAAAATTCATGTTGATACGAGCTTATAATTGATATTGTTCTTGTAAATAGAACTGTGGCATTTGTGATCAAACAGACACTGGCAGTAATATACAAAAAAAAAAAAAACCCAAAAAAACCCAAGAATCGCTTTGGAATTCTGGCTGAATGCAGTCTTTATCTTAAGAAGAACAACGTGAATATTTCTAATATCTAAAAACCGATTTTTAATCATTAAAAGTTTAAAATGGAAATAAAACTGGATTAAAAATAATGTATGTAAACTCACCAGCTGTGAAAAGGTTGTTTAAGTCACATTCAGATAGCTGCATTATGCTGAAAGCCGCTCCAAATGCACTGAAACTTGATTTTACAAAAAGACATCAAAATAGTACACTAAGAATGAAACAAAGCCGTTCACACGCGTGATGGCCACGACCGGTGATACATTTTTTTGCACCCCCATAGGAATATTTGCAACCATATCAGTCTCAATATGTATTTTTCCCTGATTACAAGTAATGTACACAGACATTTCTGTTCTCAATTTTATTTGATATTCACATGTTTCAAAACGTTATTTAAACGGAAGAAACTTAATAGAACACAAAGTGAAACGTGTTACTTTCACGTGGTTGACTCATCTAACTATACACCGCTAGCAGCGATGACAGATCTGGAGCAGGCGGAGTCTGCTCCATGACCTTGGCAGCGGGATGCCTTGGCTGGTGCTATGGTGTTCTGATTGTGTCAAAAATTCAGTTATTGAAAACTTTGATCGATCACTGCTCCTAACACAGGGGGCTGTGATCGTGTTTCCCTCTCCAGACATAATCAGCATGGTTCATAGGATTATTGTGCAAGAGGAAATGTTTCTACTAAAAAACGCAAGGTCATAAATCTTACCTCCTCCACTATATATATATATATATATATATATATTATATATATATATATATAAAATATATAAAATATATATATATATGTGTGTGTGTGTGTGTGTGTGTGTGTGTGTGTGTGTGTGTGTGTGTGTGTGTGTGTGTGTGTGTGTGTGTGTGTGGTGTGTGTGTGTGTGTGTGTGTACTTAGAATACTTCTGTAGCGCCTACACAGAAGATGCATGCTAATTAGTTGCTGTCGTCATTACCAATGGCCAACTGGCCTTTTCATCCTGAAGTAGATGATGGGACTTTACGTACGTGCAAATGCTATACGTTCATTCACTCCCGGAACCTTGAGTTATAATCTCATTCGACTGACCCTTTTTGGGAAAAAAAGGCGGCAGAACCAATGTTTACTCCAAGTGAAAATACCCGTTTACTGAACCGACCCTGCGGGGATTGGAACAGGCGACCTCAGGATTTCGTCACCTAATGAACTCTTTTGGACACCAAATGTTCCGGAATGCAGCATTCCCCGGCGCCAGGAAAAACTTCACATAACTCCGTTTAATTGGGAAAAATTTACTTTTTCTGAAGCGCCCCGTTTAAATATTTTGTGTGAGATAAAGAAAAATACTTGTAGTTTAAACCTTGAAATGTTTCGCATCATACAGAAGAAATCTTACATAGGGAAAACCGGGAAGGAATTGAACTCAGAACGGAAACATAAACGGGGTAATTGAAACAAACAGCACATCCCTTTTCTTAAAAATTGAGAAAAAAAATGTCAGAGATAGCGACATGAAAAGTGCAAGTCAAAATGCCCCTCCCTTCTCCGCTCCCTCTCCCTTCTCTCGGCAAAGTTTGAACGAAAATGAAATTTCCCCCAACGAAAATTCACGAAGCAGGGATTCCTCATAAAATTTGCGTTGTTGCAAAGAGAGAAGAGAGAAGAGAGAGAGAGGAGAGGAGAGAGAGAGGGAGAAGAAAAGGGGAGAGAGAGAGAGAAGAGAGAGGAGAGAGAGAGAGAGAGAAGGGAGAAGAAGAGAAAGAGAGAGAGAGCCAACACGGTTTTCACTTTTTGGATGGAATATTTTGCGACTCCTGAAATAGCCTGTGAGAAGTTGTGCATGCGCAGACCCACGCGTTATGCGTGGGGGTTCGAGGGGCCCAAACCACACACACACACACACCACCCACACACACACACACACACACACACCACACACACAACAAAACATAAAAACACGCACCGCACACACGCGCGCACACAGAGCAACACGCGCCCCCACAGCACACCCCACCACCGCACGCAAACACACACGCACACGCACACCATACATGCAAATAAACACCGCACCACGCACGCCACACCCCCCAACCCACACACACACACACCACACACACCCACACACACACACACCCACACACACACACACAACAACACACACTCCGCGCGCGCCAACCCACACACACAAAACCCACACACACACACCCCAAAACACACACCAACACCACACACACACAACCACACACACACACACACCACACACACACACACACACACACACACACAGCGCGCCGCAACTGGAGGCTCTAAAAATGCACGAACCGCTACACTGCAATACACTATTTCACTACCCTGTACTGCCGTTCAGATTCCCTACAAGATAGAAAGAAGGGGGACGGCGAGGGAAAAAAGGTGTACGAAAACCCCCAGGGAAATGGGAAAGTAGCAACCCTAGGGCACTTTGTTCCTCCCTGTGCTTATAGTTAGAAAATCGAAAAGGCAGGGAGCACTGGTCATTTATCAATGCAGAGATTTCAGGGAAATGCTCGCGAGTGCATTTGCGCCTGTGGTGTTGTGTGTGTGGTGTGTGTGTGTGGGGTGTGTGTGTGTGTGTGGTGTTGGGGGTTTGTGTTCCCGCGCGCGCGCGCGCGTGCGTGCGTGCGTGCGTGCTGTGTGTGCGGCGGCGTGGGCGAGGTGTGTGTGTGTGGGGTGTGTGGTTTGTGTGTGTGTTGGTGTTGGTTGTGGTGTGTGGGGAGGTGTGTGTGTGTGTGTGGGGAAAGGGGGTTTTTGTGTTTGCGCGCGTGCGCGCGTGCGTGCGTCGTGCGTGCTGTGGGTGCTGTGCGCGTGCGTGGGGCAGGGTGGTGTGTTGGTGTTGCTGGTTGTGTTGCATTTGGTCTGCGTGAGGTTGCGCGCGCGTGAGCGCGCGGCCGCAAGCGGGGGTTTCGGGAAAGCGTGCGGCGCGCGTGTGCGGCGTGCGGGTGTGCGTGTAGGTTTGTGTGTTTGGGGAAGCCGCGCGCGCGGCGCGTACCCCTTTTCCCTGGTGCACCCTAGCATTTTTATGGGTGGTTTTTTAAACGGAGAGCTCAAACAGCTTTCTTACTGTGGAGTGGGGAGGCAGGCGGACGGACGGAGGACAATGGAAAGTTGGGGTTTGGGAGAAAGGGGGGGGGGGGGGGGGGGGGGGGGGGGGGGGGGGGGGGGGGGGGGGGGGGGGGGGCACGATCGAGTGATTTTTGAAGGTGCTTTTTCCCCATGATCTTTGCAAAATTGAATTTACGCAATGTCACGTCACGCGCGACGCACACAGCATTGGAAAAAGGAACTTCCGGGCTGTAAAAGGGACGCCTTTTCCAAAAACGCTAAAAAATTTATTTTTTCCCTCTCCCTGATTCAAATTACCGTATTTTTTCTCTCGAAAAAAAAAGGCACGATTGATAAAAAGGATGCTTCTCTACCGAAAGTTGATTTCTTAGTGAGTGGGTGGGAAATGTTAAATTTTTACAAAAGGATATTGAAACCCACTAGTACTCTTGGAACAATGGATACAAAAACAGAAGATTTTCTGCGGTTTATTGCTGATACAAGGCGAAAAAACCCCCCACTATTTTTTGCGGCTTCTAAAAAGGTTTGCGCTATTCATTGCAGATGGGGGACTGTTCACAACCACGAACCGAGAAGCTGAAAACTTTGGCCCGAAGGGGAAAAAGGGTTGTGAATTTTTAACATGGGTTTATTTTGGGTTTTTCTATTTTACTTTTGTACATTACGTGAAAGAACCGAATTCGTGCAAAAACAAAAAATGCGCGTCCGAAAGCCTTGACGCCTGGACAAAACTTTGACGCGTGGGGAAATTAAAAAATTAAAGTTAAAAAAAGAAGTTGTAAAAATTTTCTTTAGGCAAATGCAAAAGACAAAAAAAACAAAAAAATCAACCATCGTTGACGGGGTTTTATCAACCCCGAAGTCACGGAAGTGGCCGTTAAGCCCCTTTGAGCTCGGTCTTTTTCCGATGACAGGTTCTATATTATTATTTTTTTAAAAAAGGATAATAATAATGAAACATAATAAAAAAAATAATAAAATGTCACAAAAAAAATAAAAAAGTAACAACACAACAACAACAATGATAAGATGATAATCGACAACAAGAACAACAATGATAATAATGAAATAACAATAACGAAATGAGTTAAAAAAAATGATAAAACAAATAAAAACAAGTAAAAAACGGTGTTGAATTTAACCGTATGAAATGTATTGGAAAAAAGAAAAAAATCTAAAATTGTCTACAAAAGGTTTCCTAACGCCTTGTTGGGGAGTTTTTTACTTTGTTCAAAACAAAGGGAAGGGTTCCTGCTCCATTTTGATGTTTGAGGGGGTTGTTCAGAAAGGTAGCCAAAAACAACATTGTTTTTGGGGCTGAAGTAAGGACCCCCTTAATTCAAGAAGACTCTGAAACGCCAAACCCCAGTTCTTTAAAAACCCTTTTTTTTAAAAAGTCTAACCACCCACCCAAACAATATGTCGTTTAATGGGGCCAAAGTTCAGCTTTGATCATCGCAAAAAGTAAAATTTGAATCAGCATTTCGAATGTTGATTTGAAAAAAAAGTGTTACATTTGTTTTAAGACTGTCTATGGGAAGCGGGTTTTAAAAAAAAAGGTCAAACCGGGGGGGGCTACAGAACAACATTGAATTAGTGGGTTTTTTGGATCAAACTTTACTTCGTTTGACACTTTACTGTTGCCCCCCCCAAATCAAGATAGTCTGAAAACTATTCGCACTGGATTTTCATGTTTATAATAATGAAACCATCTCAATTTTTACTGTTTTAACTAATCTTTTTTTTAATGTTGTTTTCCCCCGTCGTCCCCGCACCCGTTCCCCTTTCCCCCCTTTTAAACAAACAAACAAAAGATCCCGGGGGTCCCGATGAGTCATTTTTTTGAAACATACGCACAAAATAACACTTTAAAACATGCAAATGCAGTCTAAACTTTAGATCTAAAAATACATCATCGGTTGGCCCTTCAAAGCTGCAGCGCTGCAGTCTGCGCCCCCACAGCAACGCGGGAAATTTTCTGCACGAGCCAGCCAATGATTTACGGGGCTGTCCAAGTCAGTGTAACACGAAAAAGATGCCTTTTATACCCCCATCAGCAAAAAACGCTTTTCACAGTAGGGAAGCTTTAAAGGGGAAAAAGGGAAAAAAAAGAAAGAAAGAAAGAATGAATGAAAAAAAAACAAGAAAGAAAAAAAAAAAAAAAGAAAGGGGGAGAAAAAAAGGTGCAGGGGGAAGGAATCTGCTGGGCCCGGCCATTCCATCTTGTATGGCTGAAAAGGAAATGAAACGTTTTCCCCTGCGAATGATTTACCTTCAGAATTTTTCCCCCCCCCCCCCCCCCCCCCCCCCCCCCCAAAAAACCCCCCCCTTTTTTTTCCGGTTTTTGGCAAAAGGGGGGGGGGGGGGGGGGGGTGGGGGAAAAAAAGGGGGGGGGGGGGGGAAAAGTCTTATTTCTTCAAAGAACCCCAAGAATATAAATCCTCCCTCCCAATTTTTAAACAATCCCGAAAGCGATAAATTTCCTTTAAAAAAGGAAAGGGTGGAAAGATATTTCCCAAACATTAGTGCAAGTCCATTTTCTTTTTTA
>JAFLJL010006846.1:0-7500 GCA_018398815.1 Conus ventricosus
CAATTGTGTAATCCAAGCTTAATGCTTAATGAATTACATTATATTTAATCCCTGACAGATTAAATAAATCGCGTTACTTCATATTACACAGATCACTTAGATCCAAAAGAGTTTCTTCATAACTTGAATCGTTACATTCCCTCCAAAATAAATTGCTTCACAAATATCATATTTTCTAAAAAATGATTGTATGCAAGGGGTTGAAACTGAAATAGAAATTTGCATAATATGGTTTAATACATGACAACACAATATGATGAGAGCAAACAAATGAAAATGACAGCTCCATAATCAATCATATGTGTTGACTGGTAATCTGAAACAATTAATTTTGAGCATTTTAGATGATCGCGCGCACAAAATATTATTGAACCGGTAAAATGTGCCTTAATACGATTATATTGAGATAAATTTTGTTGCGCTACACAAAAAATGGTTTCGATCTATTTCCTCAACACAGTCTTCAATGGTTACAGCTATCGACTTGACTACGGAACGATGAAACTCGTAAACGCCTTCCCCGCAAAGGTTGTGGATGTCGTCGATCTGCCCTGCGCCCCCCTCTCAGTCTGGCCTTGACTGATTCTTCAAACAGGCTTCTTCTTTTCCGAAAAATTTGACCTTTCGTGTCGAGCCAATTTCTCGTCAATTGGTTGATCGTTTGTATGAAGCAACGGCCAACATTTACTGCCCATGCGGGGATAAAAAAAAACAACTGATATTTGGATAATTATGATTGGTCAATACCTGGTTTTCCATACTCTAAGATCGTAAATTATTTTATTTTTAAATTTACAAGTACAAGTCACACAACGTTTAAAATCATAAGAGTACTGCACTAAAGCAAAAACTAACAATTAGTTTCGTCGTTTGGATATAGAAATAATAAAACAAGTGCAGGCAAATAAACGCATGCATCTATTGCGTCATTTTCTAAATGAAAATGCCCCGGGCTTATGAATGCTATTTAAGCAAAACACAAAGAAAAGTGACAGTCCATTAATAAGTCAAATACAGTTTTATGTTATTAAACCTTATAGATAACATCGATGCAGGATCAAATGATCAAATCTCATGGAACCCAAAAGAAGCATTTGGATGGTTTTGCAGTGAGCCCTGCCCCTTGCAGTCTCTTGGTACGGCTTTGATTGCTTCAACTTTTGTTCCCCCAAGTCCTCGGAAGCGATCAAAATGTCATCAATAAAGTTGTGGACAATCTTTCGACTTTATGTCACTCGTAATTTTCCTTTCATCATCCTTGTGAACCCCCGGCACTTGCGTTTCTCATGCCAAAAGGGGCATACGTTTCCACTGTTTATTGCCCCTTTGGGGGGTTACTGAAGCTGTCTTTGCTTGTCGTTCTCACCCATCTGAATCTGCCAAAATCCCTTGGACAATTCAATTTTGGAAAAGTATTTTGCTTTTCCGATCTTCGCAAAGATAGTTTCGATGTCTGGTAGTGGCTCTGCATCAAATTCTGTCATGAGATTCAGTTCCTGTATCGATACAGAACCTGACTGTTGAGTCTTTCTTCTTGACTAACACAATGGGCGCATTGTATGGTGATATAGCTGGCTCTATCACTCCCATGGCTAACATTTGATAAAATTTTCCTTTTTCAACAGATCTATCTGAGAATGTGGCACTGGTACTGTTTGTACTTTCACTGGTTGTTGTATGTCAGTTTCCACTCACAGGAAACCAGATTGGTTTCACAAAGCAAATCCGTGATGATTTTGTCATGACGAGAACAATGTTTTCCAGCTTTGTCTTCTTTTCCTTGGATAGCTGGGGTTTCCATACACAACATTACTGGGTTCCTCGGTTCTCTTCAAAGGTATGATTGGTTATATGATCAGTAAAATTTACTCCTTCATGATCCTCCTCCTGCTAACAACGCACATACTCTTGTTGTTTCATCCTTCTCTTCGAAGTATTCTTTGAGGAGATTGATTGTGGTATGTCTCCTCCTTGCCGTTGATTTCAATCTTGTAATCGACTGGATTCACCCTTCTGGAAATGGTGTACGGTACTTTCCATGTCAATTGGGCTTGTTGTGTTTCTGTGGAAGTAGCACTAGTACTTTGTTTCCAGGAATGAGATGTCTCATCTTCGTTTTCCTGTTGTAGTGCTTCGCTTGAAGTCCGGCCGCCTTGTCCAGTTTTGTCACGAGCTATCTTGCATGTTTCTTCGATCCTCTCCTTCAGATCAATGACATATTCTGCTTTTTGTTCTGACGTCTGTTTCTAGCTCTCATCTGTCCATATCTTTTTTTAAGACTTGCATTGGTCCACGCACATGTCTCCCATAGAGTAGTTCAAAGGGTGAGAACTTGAGTGATTCTTGTGGTGCTTCCCCTGTAAGCAAACAATATTGCTGGAAGAAATCTGTCCCATTCTTTGGGCTGATCCAAACAAAGTTTCTTCAACATGATCTTCAACGTGCCATTGAATCTTTCCACGAGTCCGTTGGTCTGAGCGTGGTATGGCGTTGTGGTGATACCTTTGATGTTCAAGAGTCTTTTGACCTCTTGCATTTTTCCAGAAAGAAATTGACTACCTCTGCCCGTGAGAATTTGTGTTGGTATTCCCATTTCGCGTCCAAAATTTCCCACAAAGTTTCAGCCACTGTTCCGGTGTTGATGTTTAGGGAAGTGCTGTTGCTTCTGTGTAGCGCGTAGCATAATCAATTACAGTAGAATGTATCTCTTCCCTGATGATGACATGGGGTTGAGGGGTCCAATGATATCCACTGCAACACGATGGAATGGTTTTCTCTTCAGTGGCATCCTCTGAACTGGTGCTTTCCTGATACTATTTCTGCCCCATACATCTCTGACACGTAAACGCATGATGCACAATATCTTTGACGGCACCCTTCCCCTCCCCGGCCAAAAAAAATATGTAGTAGACGCTCTTTGTACGGTCACACCAAGGGTCCAGACATAGGTTATGTCATGAGCTATCTGTAGTACATTAGATTCTAAGTTTCCTGGGGCCACAACTTGGGTATGTTGCGTCGTTGGTGTACGCACCTTCCTGTACAGTATTCCTTTCTTGATCAAGAATGATGTTTCAACACCTGTTTTGTTGCGGTACGTGCGTTGTCCGGTTTTTACGGGCCAACTCAATCAGCTTCTTGAGTGATGGGGGCTTTTGCCTGTTCTTCTTTCAACTCTGCAGGAGATATAATGCTGCATGTTGTTTCCTTAATCTTGAGCCGTTTTTTCTTGTTTACCGGTAACTGCTGCTGCTTGGATGGGATAGACAGGTACATTGATGATCCCTCCTGTTTCTTGCTTTCGTGTATTTCCAATCAATACTGGGCAAACGGTTTCTCCATAACGAGTACTTCAGTTTTGTCCGGAAAGTAGGGAGTCCTTTCCAAAGTGTACATTCGCCCACAGGAAGATTTTGTTTGACGATATAACGATGCCAGGATACCTCTTTTTTCTGACCTGTATAACAATGCTCTGGAACTAAGTCCTCCTCACGATTGTCATGGTAGAGCTGTATCTCTCACGGCATCCCCCTGTTTTTCCCTCGACTTCCACTGTGCAAAAGGATTGAATTCGATCCCCTTACAATTAAACACACAATTGTTGATCATCCTTCAGTTGAACATTGTGCAGGGCCGGGTTTTCGTTGTAACTCGCTGTGTCATTTCTCTTTTGCGTGCAATCCCTCTGGTGAGGGTGGTCCTCCACAAACGGTAACACTTTATCTGAAAGCAATAACTTCTCCTGTCATTGCCTCCCTTGTCGGGGACAGATCCCCTCGGCTTATCCTCTTTCTGAGTTCCTTGTGTGGACCTCTGTTTTTCATTTCCATGACCATTCCTACGATGATTTGGTTGTTGTCATAGTAACTCCATCCACAAGTCTCGTCTGTTCAAACAGATTCTGCTGCTGCACGGCTTCCTTCCCTGTGTGGATCTCTTTCTCTGGGCAAATCTTGCCTGATCGAAAGGCAATGCTTCCAGAAATTTCTCCAGGATCAACATTTCTTTCAAATCCTTTTCTGTCTTGTTGGACAGATTTAACCACCTCTTTTAGCCAATAGACAAACGATCCCATAATGACAATGAAGTGTCAGTGCTCTCTTTGCGTGCTGTACGAAATTTTCTGTCTGTAATGACAAGCACCCCAGTTGGTACTTATGCAAAAGTGCCTGTTTGATGAGGTTATAGTCCGCCGACTCTGCCGCGGGTAGTTTTTTACATACGCTTCCCAAGCTCTGCCCTTGATTTAATTTGGGGCTCACCTGGCACCCCATTCCTCCTCGTTCCATCCATTGATACTGCCACCTTCTCAAATTGAGTCAAATATGACTCAAAGGGCCGCCTTGTCTTCTAAGTAAGGTAACTTGACCTTAGCGACACCCGCAGTCTGTAGAATAGATCGGGCGCTAGCACTTTGGGGAGCATCACCACTGCTTCCTGCTTTTACTCTTGCTAACTCTATCTGTAATTGTCTCTCGGCCTCTCTTTCTTCTCGATCTCTTTCCTCACGCTCCTTCTCTCGTTCTCGTTCCATTTCACGCTCCTCTCGTTCTTCCTTTTCCTTGATTAAAGAGGAGTTTGCTCCTTTTAGGCCTAGCTCTAGTGGCCTCGGGCTTTCCATTGTTGGAATTGCGCACTAGTGTGAATTTGCTGAGACTGACTTCGTCATGGCAGATGCTGACCGTCGGGACTTTCTTTTCAGATGTCCCCTACCACTGCAAGTCCGTTGTCTTAACAAATTAAAAAAATACAAATAACGCGGAAGCCGAACACCGTCACGCGTTAAATGCCAAATGATATTGACACAAACGTTTCAGAACACAGAGTGTAAAGAAACAACTTCCCCCCACAACTGGGAAAACACACTTTCACAACCCCGTTTTAGTAAAAATGGGGATAACTAACACTCGAAACCCAAAAACGTGTATTCAAAAACGTCAACAAACCAAACCAAGGTTTGCACACACAGCTACCGAAAAGAACCTACTAGCTGACGAACGGATGCGCTGAAAAATTATCTCCGATATGGTACGTACGATGGGGTCATGCCGCTGTTCCCCCGGTTCTTTTGTTCCCCATCTCTATATTTTCCCCAGTCCCGGTGTTCCCTCAGAAAAAATCGAAAATTCAGTCCCTAAGTTCCCCAGTTTTGTTGTTCCCACCCTGTGGGGATCCCGCTGTTCCCCCCTTCCCCGCAAATCCCCGGTCCCGGTTTTTCCCCAGGTCCGGTGTTCCCCAGGCCCGCTGTTCCCCAAGTTTTTTGCCATGGTGGTGTTGGTGGGTTTTGCTGACTTAAACGTTGTTCTGTTGTTATCATTTCTATAGGCGAGGCAAATGGGAGGGGGGGGTGGGAGGGGGGGGGAGGGGGGGGGTCGGGGTATTGGGGGTGGGGCGGGGGGGCCGTAGAAGAGGGGTTTTCATGCCGACTGGACAGCGCGGGAACCAGCAGGTCAGCACTTGCATGACCCCATCAGGTCTGTGTAGACAGCCCTAAAAGTAAAATGGCCCTTTGCAAAAGAAAAGGTGTAGCTCACGCGAAGAGTGATATAAAGGGATAGAGTTCAAAGCGTAAAAAGAAGCACATCACTGTCAAAACCCTTTTCTGGCGTCACAAATTCATGCTTCCCGTTCTAGAATCATACACGATCGAAATATTCCGTTTTTCTTACTGATTTGACCAAGCAACTCACAGCGAAATTGCCTCCCCCCCCCCCCCCCCATCCGTTGGAACGGTGCCGGGCAATGCGCCCTGGGGGCCACGCTTCGCAGACGACAGAAGCGCGATGACACTTCCAATGTAGCGGTTAAAATGGAACAACCTGAGTTGACATGCGTGGGGGACGTGCAACTCTCTCTCCCTTTCTCTCTCTCTCTCTCTCTCTCTCCTCTCTCTCTCTCTCGGCGGGGAGGGGAGCGGGGGTGGGGGGTGGGCATGTGCATTTTTTTTGTTTGGTAGGGCCCCTACTGGCGCTAACGTGCATTGAAATTGGTTTGGGGAACAGCGCTACTGGGGAACAGAGAACCTGGGAACGCTGGTACGGGAACAGCGGCATGCTTTTTCGGTCGGGGAACATCGACACTGGGGAACAGAGACACGGGGAACAGCGCTACTGGGAACATAGAACCTGGGGAACACCGGCACGCTCCCCGTACGATTCACCAAAACAATACGGCGTACGCAAATAGCCCGTGGTGCCACCTCGCACCCACGTTAATAGCTTACGTTGAAATGCCGCTTTAGAGTATCAATACTTTACTCTAATTCTTGTGTCCCAATCCGACACAAACACAATACTACTGCACCACTCCAATGCAGTAACGTCAAGATTGCACTAACCTGGCAACTTGAATAAAATCTTCTTCTTCACAATAGATCTAGTGAAATAGATCTAATAAGAAGTTAAAACATGTCGTGGTAATATGACGTGAATTGACCAAGGTCGTTACTTTCTCTTTTACTGTGTTGAGGCCTTTTCTAAAATTAGGGAAATAATAAACAAATAGCGTCGCGACTAACGAAATAAATATAAATAATTTATGAACAAAAATGTAAATTTTAATTTTCTAGTTATATGTTTGGATGGTCAACACATATAATAAATCACAGAGCACACCGCCCAACCTCCCACTAGAAAAAAGTGAAGGTTGCGGTCTACAATTCTTGCCTGCGTCACTGAACCTCCAGGCACTTTCAGATCGAAAGATCCCCGGGACGAGCCCCCATATAATATGTGACGGATTTATAAAGCCCCATTCAATAAATGATGGTTGAATGCTCAGACAAGAATGATAGACCGTTGTAGGAAAGTTAAACTTTCGTCCACTCCCTCCACTTTCTTTCTAAAGATGGAACAAGAGGTTTGATTCTTGACAATAACAAATAAATTTAATAAAATATGAGTAACGATGAAGATGATCTGCAGTGAGTATGTCGTTTTGTTGTTTTGAATGCTGATGTCCGTTTGCTCTTTATGAAATGGATTACATACAAAAGAACACTAATCATGCACATTCACTTTGAAACAGCAAAGCTTCTGTCCTTCTCCACTTTGTTTATGCAGTAGCACAAATATTGATTGTCCATTCGTGCTAAAAATGTCTTTCGGAGAATACACACAAATATAGTTATGCATTACAAAAAAATAAAAAAATAAAATGTCTGAGTGTTTGTAGCGTGATTGAATGTGGAGGATGTGTTTATGTGATTGGCACTCAGCTTCATGGAATCCTGTAGTCTTCCGGGAGTTCGGCTGATGCTCAGAGTCCACCTCCAGATTCCAGCAACGTTGACACGCCAACACGTCCTCTCAATGAATGTAGTAGGATAAGGATGCGTGACGAAGATGAAGATAAAGATACGGAAAGAGGAAAAGGAAAGAGAAAAAGGACCTGCAAGATAATGATCGTCTTAAATCTTGCACTATAATGGCACATCACTAATCCACCCACTACACGCTCCAAACACACTTTACATTTGCACTAGCTTGCTCTATCATTTAC